>JARJDZ010008719.1:0-11471 GCA_030264555.1 Aleochara sp. GC000083 | reverse complement strand
TCCTTCTCCTCCTCTTTAGCCTTTTAGCTTCGCGAAAAAGAGAGCCGTGTACTCGACTAATGAAGCATGGAAAAAATGCAAACGAAGCAGCCATGTGATGATGATTATGATGATGATGACTCTGAAAGCCGGAACCTCCAACGTGACGTAATGCAATCAGCGTCGCTTGGATGGAATATGCTCATCAGGTGTTTTCGAGTTCGAAATTGATGTGCGCTGTGTGCAATGGCACAAAATGAAAATGCCATCTCAGCCGATATTACTTATAGTTAGCACAGAACCAACTACCGAAAGCGATGACACTAACGCTTCTGATTGTCTCTACTCGGTTCTATGAGGCAATATATTGATGCCAAACGGAGATGATGATCATGTTATTCACACGAGATGATAAATGGAAGGTGGTGAAACAAAGCATTCATTTCATGAATTGCACTGACTGCACTAATGCCATTTTAATGTGCATGAATAGTTCTGCACTCAACTCAATTTAACGTTGTAAAGTTCACTTTTCAGTTTCGTTTTTATTGAATGCAATTACAGCATTGATGTCGTAACCCAACAATTTTTGTTTCTTATATTATTCATAATATTTTACTTGATGCACTTTTTTATTTATTAAATTTCACGTTTCTTGATTTGATTTCTTGTGAGTTATCGGTCTGAGAAGTGGGATTTGAAATCCAGAGAGAAATGGGCCATTTCATGTGCAATTTTGTATAGATAATTGTAAATTGTAGGTTGCATTGCAGAGTGAGCTATTGTCTATGATGAAATGCTTGACATTTGTATGCAAAATATTTGAGTAATCGATAATGTAATTCAGACAACGTTGAAGCAACAATAACAATCCACAGGGGACTAGATACTCAATGGAACAACAATGTTATTGTAATTAATGTAATAACAATAATTATTTCGTTTTAGTTGTCTGCTAAAACACCCAATATCGGTTTATAATTTGATATTTGAATGTGTTACAAGTTAAAAATGTAATATTTCTTTGTATTTTTTACATTTTCCCCATAATTCAATTTTCAATTCCAACTTCAAAATTGTTTAATTTTCCCTCATTTCTCGCTTAATTATCATAATGTGATGTACTCATTTTGTGAACTTTAGAGTATTGAATAGTTTATAAAAATAATTTGGCAACATGTGAACGTGACGTCATTGAAATTGATTAAAGAATCAGCTGTTCACAAATTTTACAATGTCTTTGATCTTAGTAATTAATTATAATATATCAATTTCAATGCAAAATTATTGACAAGTACATATCATAGATTCATGAGTTAATAAAAAGCAGAAAGATTTAATGCAAATATAACATGAATTAAAAAATCAGGAATTATAAATATAACCAATAAAAACTTACCATTTCTGAAGATCCATCTTTAGGACCAAAAATCCCTCGAGTAATATGTTCCCATCTGAAACAAAATACAATAAATTAACTAATGTCACAAATTCAATCAATATTTCAATTAGTTTAATACTAAATACCTTAAAATAGTCTACTTTGATCTGTTTTAGTGCACTCAATGTCTAATGTCTGATCGCGTGATCACTCTTTCTCGAATTCTCCAATTCTGAGATTGCATGCTTTTGTCATCTTCTCTATGAGCATTTGCACTGCATTTGCACTGCTCTTATTGCAAAATTCAGTAATCGTACATCTAGTGCCATCTGTTTTTATCGAATTCGAGTCACATTTGAAAAATTGAAGATTTTACTTGAAATTTTTCAAAACTAATTAATTACTCGGTATTCATATTTCTTATCAATCAATCAACTGAATCAATGAAATATGTTATACCTCGAAATAAAATATGTTTATGTGTGTTTATTTGTCTTTTTCTGGGAAAAAAAACTATCTAATATACAATCAATGTCCAAATATTTTTTCAGCAATGATTTCTTGTATATATTTCTTCTGATATACCCCACACTTTACAAAATTTTTGGCTCTTTATCCAACATTGGTTTCGGGGATTCTCTTCAAGGAAAATTACCGAGAGATCGTTCTGAAAATTGGAAGATTGATGTTCATTAAACTCCTAGACTTTAATAGATATCAGGCAATCATTCGAGTTTAGCAAGGAAGATTACAAACTATGAGTTTCTAGATTCAGAAATATAATATTATATTCAGAATTCACAACTTGTAACTTCTTCGTCCAAGTTTCATGCACTATTTTTTGTAATCGATAAACTTACAATTTGTTGAAAATATTGTCAAATCTCTAAAAATTTTCAAAAGTTCTGTACTGTAAATGAACAAAGTTTCTTCTATCTAACAATAAGCATATCATTCACATCCAATTATAAACAATTTCGCACTATGGTCCTCATTTCTATGATCCATAAGAGCATTATGTTCCAGACAAAGTCTTTGAATCACTTTGAATGCAATCGTATTCTGTTACAGAGTTGCACTACTCCAGCTTACGTATAATACATTTAACAACACAAAGAACCAACCCTTAGTGGAAACGACAATCAAAACCACGAACCATTACAATTAAATGACATTTTCGCATATTCATTCCAAGAGTACTTAAATTTCAAGGATATAATTTCCTCTCGGATTGCAAACCGAATTTTCTATTACAAACCACATATATTTTCAAGCCCTTGAAAATCTACAACCCTTGGAAAGCTTTAAGACCCCTTTTTCAACAATTCTCAACAAATCCGAATATAAGTCGAACATATGCTACAAACAACCATCTAGACTCTACATTCAGAGTCTAGACGTCTAAATGTTTCTTTCAACGACTAGAAGTAAAGTGATCGCATTAGAAATGGCACGAAACTAGAGTGGAACCTAATGCACCTCAACGCTCACGTCTTTTGGTTCACCTCAACGACCCAAGAAGCGAACCAACCGCAACCTGGAACAACCAGATTACATAAAGTATGCCCAAGCTCGATCTTGTATACCCTTTTCGATAGACATCCATTTTTAACGAGTGACTGTATGACTCACATCAGCTTCATTTTGCAAAAGCTGCACGTATTTGCGTATGGGACAATAAAAAAGCCAGCAACCACGCAACATGAAAGACCTGGAGTGAAATTGCAAGTAGGCTGGCTGACAAGATTTCGCTTTTACTCAAACAATATAGACAAATAAATTAAGACTTGGATTGACATCGGTGTTGCACAATTATCTCTCTACCTGCATGCAAGTCATCACACATTGCAAATTGCATTTGTGCATTCAAATAGGATACGTGATACGTGAATGAACTATTTGAGTGGTTCCACGAATGAAAAACGTAATTAAATGATTGACCTACTTACAATATGAAAAATCAACAACATCGTATCAAATGTTATCATTTCATTATAAACAGAAATGTTCAGTTTAACCTAATTTTCGAGTGGTCTCAATGATCTTTAGGTTGCATTAGGTCATTTTTTCAAGTTAACAATTGTAAGTGACAACTTTCAATTTCTAGGGTTTGGAATGTTTAATCATATCTACTGTTTTTTGTGGCCTCAATGCAAAACTCATGAAATGTCAATGTACTTGTAAAAAGCTTGTCAATGCAATTACACAACGATTAGGCAAAAAAGTTTGACAATGACTGGAGAGAGGCTAAAGACATTCGTTACAGAGTCACACCAGAAAGAAACCTTTTATTTGTCGTTAGGGAACAAAGAGGTATCTAAATGAAAGTGTTTTTCATGTTTTTGTCGTTTAAATGCTTTGTAAGCATTACGAATTTACAAAAATAAAATAAAAATAAAAATTAAAATGTTAAACGACATGAGTTGATTACTTAATCAACAAAAACTAATTTTGATGGATTGAATTACATAAAGTTGTAATTATATTTTCTCCTGTTTGCAAAAACTTGCAGGAAAATAAATAATTATAAATATGTTTCACAAAATGTTTAAGGAAAAATCAAAAGGAAATAATTTTTTGGTACTTTAAAACCTGGGAAACAAAAGGGAAAAGTTGATCATCTCAAAAACTAGCAAAGCATGCAAATTTTGCAAAAGTTGAAATCTAATATACAATTTCTACATAATTATTAGTGCGAAGAAATTAAAACCATGCCCAACACACATACGCATAATTTTGCAACTTGAAGAAAAGTTAAAAGTAAAAGAGAGTTCAATGCCTTTATAATAATTACATTTATGATGATGATGATTATGATGAATATATTAAATGCATACTCGAGCTTGTAATACTCTCATAGTAATCATACATTTGCCGGTAATGTTAACATTAATCCTGATGCTGCAACTCAAGCTCATACTCATATTTATAGTTTACGATCGTAGTTTACTTAAGGCAATTGAAAAAAGCGTGCTTATACCCATGTTTAACACGCATATTGTGTTGTTAAACGTCAACTTCATATTAAATCATTTATTATTATAGTTATCTTTACACATAATATTTATTTCAAGAGATGTCGTTTTTCTCTGTGTTTTGTTGCAATACGTAGGATTTGCAAGATGTGGAAGTTCATGCTCTTCTAGAAGATGTTTGGATTATGTATAATTTGATACGTTCGAGGAATGTCGACGGTAGAAATTGCCGACTGTATGAAAGGGGAAACCAGCGAAGAAGTGAAGAACGAACGGTCTGAAGCGCACAATTGTGATTAGCCATCATCAACATTAATTATTCTCAATTAGAGCTGCATTTTCGTATAATGCATTCATCTGACCGGCCACATTATGGCCATTACGCACCGTGAGCGTGGACAGGGTCTTGTACATCCATTAAATGCACTCGTACATTTATGTTATTTAATGCTAGGCTTGGAAATTCTCGCTATAAACGTCAATAACGAGAGCATAAAACAAAGCAAAAGTTTTCAAATGAGCATGTTCTAGTGTTTTGTTGGAAAATTCCAGTTGAATGCATTGTTTTGCATATTGACATTATGCAAATTTTAAGTCCATTAGAATTTTCTTCAATTTCTTCAAACTTTCAGTAGATTTATAGTGAAAATTAGTTTTATGGGAAATTTTGAAATAAAAATCATCTTTGCATATTCAATTGTTAAAATTTTATTCGAACTACGAGTTTTTCAACTGAATTTCAGATTATTGAGATGTATTTCAGATTATGTCAATTGAATTTTAAGTTTGTTAATTGTATTTCAGAAAATATAAATTATATTTATGAATAGTAAAATGTATTTCAGATTAAATAATTTGATTATATTAGTAAATTAGAAAGTACTTATCTTAGGATTAGTTGAGGGTAAACTTTGTATTTTCCCTCGACGTATTTACCATTAAATTCTCTCCAAGCAGCTAAGATAAGTACTTTCTAATTTACTAATATAATTAATTAATTTATCTTATGCAAAACTTCAATTTTTTTAAATAATTTGAATTTCAAATTAGTCGCATGTATTTGAGAAACTACAATATTCAGTTTAATTATTTTCAATTATATTTTAGTTTATTGATATGCATTTCAGAATCTGTTATTTATAGTTTAGATAGTAAATATTTCAGAAAATACAAAATTGTATTTGCAATTAACAAAATGTATTTCAGAATATACAATTTAAGTTTCAGATTACTCATAAATATATCAGAACATGCAATATGTATTTAAAATAAACATCATTTGGAAATCAGAAGGAAATTATCGGACGAGAAGGAATTGCAAAAATAAAAGTTGACAAGAATTATAAATAAAGAAGATGCACAAAATATGTTTAGCCAGAAATTGCATCCAAGATTCGACATTATAAATATAAGTTAGTTGTAAAAATAATCTGACTTATGTATTCTGGATAAATATAATAGCGTATAATTTTAATTTCTGAATTTCAAATCATAATTATCTGAAATACATGTGCTACTTTCTGAATTATAATTTACCATTTCTGAAAATTATATTTTCAATCAGAAATACAGTTGATCTTTTCTGAATTATAAGTTGTGCTTTTGTAATACATTTTGTACTTTATGAAATTCATTTTCCACATCTGAAATACAATTGGTATATTCTGACATTAATGTGTTAATTTTTGAACTACACATGAAAAGATGTACATTAGAAGATTATCAAAAATCTGAAAATCACATTTATAATAACAATAATGTCAACCTTATTATGGTAATAACTTTTTTGCCGATAAAATATAATTTTCTGTATACACATTAAAGAAATTTGCAAAATATAAAAATTAAATATATTTATATGTCAATCAAACATTGAAAATTCAAAGTAACTACCAATTGAAAAACATCCCACATGAAAATACCAATAATATCAATTCCATCCTAGAAACACTGTTCTTATTTATCAATAAGGATATTTCTGTAATATTATTAAAAGAGTTTGCAAAATAGGAAAATGAAATAGATTTAAATGTTAATCAAACAATGAAAATTCAAATCAACTTCCATTCGATCTACCATCCCACACTAATAAAAATATGAAACAAGCAATCGAACAAAAGAAACGATTTACAATTGAACCACTTGATGGAATTACAAGCATGATTAAAGCGCAAGACGTATTTCAATTGCGTACAAAACACTTGAATCGAATTGAAACGGTTGCCACACAAGAATAGCTTCAGGCACTTCTAGTCAATTGACGCTCATTGATAAAACAGGCTGTTTTCTTGGGATAACAAAGAAAAACAGCACTACGATCGTAAAAACATCATAATCCATTAAGTAACGATCGATAAAGAACTCTCTTAATTGATCAATCGCTTCATGCACGAGCAACAAGTTACACACGCGGCGCATGTTTCCAACACTTATCTGCGGATTTAGATGTAAAAACACGACTTAATTAATTTTCTAATTTTTAATTCGTACGCGATATGTGTGTGGCAATCGCCTCGCGCTAATTAAATCAGCGAAGGCGAACGACGCCTGATTAGAATTAATCAACATGACACGAGTTCGATTCGATTTCTATACGCGCATGACTTAATTAATAACTTACATCAATAAGCCAATAATATTGATTACTCGTCGATATCGAGTAATGACATCAATTAGATAAGGGAAATGAGGTTGGATCACTGATAATTTTGATTTTTTTCTTGAAATTATCGCTTTCAATTATTGATGTTAAATAGATCAATCGATTTCTTATAGGAGAAAGTCCAGATTTGCTGCTCATGGAGATACGATTTTTCTTATCAGTACAGATTTTTCACCCACCATGGATAAATCGATGTAACTTATCTTCAGTGGTAACCGCCCATCGAAAGACATCAATATCATCAATTGCATTTCTTATCGAGATTTCTCTTCAGACAAAATGAAACTAAAAAATCTGAAATTCGTCTTGAAGTCAAAAATTTCAACGAAGGCATTGACGTCAAATGAAATATGTATAGACAATTTATGCGAGTGGTAAAATAAAGAAATGGAACTCGTTGGTTTGTTTCTACTTCTTCGAGTTGAATTGCGGTTGCTAGTCCAGTTCAGCTGTGCGTCTGCGGCTTTGACATATCAATTACAATTGCAATTACACGCAATTCGCGTATGAACAGCCCGCATGTTGGTATTCTTATCTGGCGATAGCGAAGAGAAATGTAACAAAAAACAATGAGCGCAAATGCGAATTGAGGGAACGTGACTCTTTCATAAACACATTGCAAATCGACTGAATGCAAGTGACATATCAAACTAAGCACCATAAGTCATAAAATTCTATTTATTTCATATTTTCACAGTTGTAATTTTTAATTATACTCAGAGGGAATGTTCCAGTTGGAATTTTTAAATGATAGTCTGTCGAAGAGAGAATATATTAATTTTAAAAGGAGTTCAATTTCGTGGTATATTTTAGAAATTTTAATATTTGCTACTAAATGTTGGCCATTTATTATTCCTTATTCGAGAAAACTTCAAATGAATCTTAACATGTTTTACTTGTGATCCAGTTTTGGAAATTTCAATGATAGAAATTTGAAGGTCTTTTGCTAATTCAAATTTTCTCCTATTTAGATTACAAATAAAGCAACTTTTTGAAGATGTCAAAATTAGGAACCAAAATGACCTCATAAGATTCTTAAAAAATTGCAGATGCAATAAAAATAAAAAAGGAAATAAGTTGAAATTTTAATATTTATTAGTGAAGTCAGTTTTTATTTTTATAGTCAAACTCTTGGAATTTCAAATTTCCAGTTTAAAATTTTTATCATCTCAAAAAGTAATGAAGATTTTAAAAATTATTTTCTGATAAATTCGCAATTACAGTTTACAGTCAAAATCAAAGAAGCAAAGAAACAAATGTTTGCAAATGTATAAATTTTCTAAAATCAAATCATCATATTATAAAAAAAAGTCGAATAAATGAAAGCACTATTTGTTTAAATTACTTCATCTTTTATTTTAACAAAGAGTAATGAAACAAATTTCTGTAAAGTTTTGAAATCAAAACAAAAATGACATGAACATAATATAAATCAAATCACAGAAGCAAGTTTTGATTAATTAACAACTAATTAACATTTGCCAGATAAACGAGAAATTCAGTTAATCAACATCAAATTAACAAAGAAACTCCGTAAACTTTTAACATCTGATGATAATTTCATTCTAATCGTCTCGACGAAATAATCGCCTCTTATATAATTACGAACAAAGCTCCTCGACGCGAAATATTTAAATTAAAAATGTATAACAGAACCTTCTACGCAAATGTAAGCCAAGAACAATTACAAACAACGCGCATAAAAAGTGTGAAATTCAAATCTCTATCTACCTCGTTAGAAATGTACAGAAGCAGACAAGCCACAACAATGGGAACTAAGTCGAACAATTTAAAAGTTACAACGATGCATGAATTTCAATGTGAGCAACGAGATAAGATATGAAGTTGGCAAGTTACTTGCTTTGGAACTTCTTTTTTAATGCTTTTTATGACCTTATTGTTTATTCCAGTCGGCAGGTACAGAGGTCTCAGATAAAATATACGCGCTTGCTTGTTGGTTTTGTAATTATCCATGACCAAAAGTTTATTTTTTACCAAATGAATAAATTTTGTTGTTAATTATACCAAAAATGAGCTCATTTCTTGTCAGTCTTATGACCAAATATTTCAGTTTATTTGCTTTTCGATTTATTGCATTTTTTATTTGATTTATCAGACATGAAATATGAATTAAAATTTATTTAGTGAAACGTCACATAAAAAATGTTTAAGTTCAAGATAAATATTATGTTTGATTCTTAGAAAACATAAAACCAATGAGAAAGGAAGTCGTCATTCAAAATCAACACAAAGCAAATTACAGATTAAAAAATGTAGTAGAGAAGAAATAAATACAAATAATCGTTAAATCGTTACGAAATAAACTGTGAGAACCAACAATTCTCACGACTAATGAATTACTTTTCATTTGTATTCAGTCCAAATATTCCTTCAACGAGCATGCAATTCTTTAAAGGATAAACAAATCATATATTTGTTAAGTAAATATTATGAGTAAGTGAACTCAACGGCAGTTTTTTTTTGTATTAATATATTTTAATAACAATAAACAATTATGTTATGAAATACAAAGGAAAGTTTTGGAAGTATGCAAATTAATTGTTCATTAATATTTTTCGTATGTTGTAATTCGAAAACCAAACCAATTGGAAAATGATATTGGCTTTTTAAAATTATTTAATTTTTTTTAAATTAAAATTTCATAAATCCTAACCTTTTGAAAGTTATTGATTGATTGAAATATAATTAAAATGCATTTCAGCAAAATATTCTGTTAGAAATTAAAATATCAAAGTTGATTTTGTTTCAAACTTTCGAATTCTTTCACATATTTAATTAATGAACCCTTCGTTTACTTCTTAATGAGGAAAGTTCGAAATATTCACCCAATACAATTTTTTCCATGAAAAAAGTTTCAAATGATTTGCGATTTTGAACTTTTTTTTTTGTTAATCATTATATAGTATAAATAAAATTGAATGGCATAATGTTTAGATACTAAATTATCTTCTGTAATAGCTGGTATTTAATTTCCAGTTTCACTTCTAATTTCTAGTTAATTGTCATGTGTAAAAAAGTCGTTAACGCCGAAGAAATATTTCATGTGAACAAAATGCAGTCCCACACAAAGCGATTACTTTGAAAAAGTAAAACAAAACTTGAACGGATGTGAATATGTAATTTCATTATTTACTTACATGTTTGAAAAAAAAAATGATTCTGGGATTTTTTAAACTCCTCCCTTATCTTTTATCAGGATATCCTGTGCACGCAAAGATATTGTAATTTTCTTCAGTTTACTTAGTAGATTACACATAGAGTTTTCTTTAATTGTTTCATCCTCAAGCGATATTAAATAAAAAATTTTTGAGAAAATCTTTGGTTAAACATTTCTCTATGATTTTCTTACATTTTTAATATCAAATGAAAAAAAAATAGAAAAATGTGAAACAAAAGTACCCACAATTGGTATAATTAAATTCTACTCCAAGGTCTCTGAATTGAAATCTAGAGAAAGGCTGACAAGTTAACACTTTTACTTCAAATTTCCGATTTCTATTGCTCTATCCTCGAGGAACGCAAACTTTCAGTTTACCTCTTCGTCAGAAATTTGCAATCAACGAAATGACCCTACTGCAAGCAAGCACCAGACAAAAGAACCGCTCAAAGAGAAAATTCAAGCGGGTTGGATTCCAACAAAAAAACAATAAACTCGCATCGTTTTGTCCATACACCCATACGAACTACATGGCGAACGAAGAAGTTTTGAGCATGAGGAGATGGCATGCGAGCAACACGTCCCTATCTAGTGTGCCATCCTTTATCTACCATGACGCTGGCCGACCGGAAGTCAACCGCATACTACGCTTTATTAACCAGTCTGCATAATGCATACGCGTACGGAATATCTAAAGCAATGGACGCATCGTGTGCACTTGCTCACTCGTTCCAGACGCCCTCGTCGACTCGCATTGTCTGTGCACCAAGCATCATCTCAATTTTATACTACAAAGTATCGTAGAGTTTGTTAAAACTTATATTCGCATTAGTCGTTTACCTGCACGTACAATGCGCACGTAAAATGCGAAGCATGTTGGGCAAAAATTACATCTGCATGGAAATATTATGAAAAACATGAAGACCAACAATGTTGAATTTATTGATATCAAAAACCGGAGGATCCTTCTATTCAAAAGGAAGTTTCCTCCAGTTTTACTGGAAGCGAAATGGTCCAAGTACGAAATCTTCAATTTACAACGAAATCCAAGTGGGTATAATGCAAATAACATCGCCAGAAATCTACGTTTTACTCCCGACATAAAGATATTCAGCAAATCGCGTAAATTTAACGAAAGCCATTCCCACTCGAGCGCTGATAGCACAAACAAACGCAAAGAATGCAAGAAAAGAGTGCTGACTTTTGCAGCCATTGTTTGCGCAGCTCCAATGATGAACGCATAAGCGATAAGGACGATAAAGAGAGCGCTTTGCATCAGATAGCAGTATGCAATTC
>JARJDZ010008718.1:0-12265 GCA_030264555.1 Aleochara sp. GC000083 | reverse complement strand
CGTCTCAAAAAAACACTCACGTTTCTGTTACAATCTGTTAAGAGCATCTGAATAAAATCTGTTATCTTCTTAATAATCACTGGCAATATTTATTGTATACAAGTAAAGTTCAACAAAATCAATACATAGAATTTCCGACCGAAGTAAAACAAGACCTGAACTTAATCACATGTCTTGATCTATTGATCTTTGATTTGGTTCCCTTGAAACCCTTAAATCTAGGGTTACACCTGAGAGCCTAAGAAGTCAAAATATAGTAAAAAAATCTTCCTGAAAGTCCTAAAGTTTTCAATGAACCCTCTGGATCCTCTTATGACCTTAGTATGACCTTTAACAAATATTCCCATAAGTAAACGGCAAATTGTATAATCATTTAAGTGAACCACTTAAAATACCGTGTAGTTCGATTAATTTCGAGCGTTGAACGTAATAAAATGTATTACATCACATCCGAAAGATAATTTTCCTTATTGGGCAATTTATAGGTTCATTAATTTGACACTAAAAATCTTCGGCGAGTTGCAGTAAAAGTGAAATGCGGTTCGATACGCGCGTGGTGGTTCAACCTGACTTAATTCGCTCAGAGGACGTCGTAAAGTGAAGAAACACGGACCGGACATAATACATAATCGAAAAGTTGAAACGAGTTGAAAAGAAGCCGCACACAGACGTCCGAAGAAGAAGAAGAAACGCAGAACACCATGTGATGTGGTGTGCTGATACGTGCGCACATTCGAAAAATTAATTTGCTCCGAATCTCTCCTCCTCGAGATTCACTTTTCTCAATCTCTCTTTAGGCCCAATATCAACTTATAATCCGAATTTATGTGATCTGCATCAACACTAATTACACGCTAATTCGGCCTTAAACCGAGCTATTAAAATATTCCAATCATAATCGGGAGAGGCAAATGAAGGCGGATTTTGATATCGGCGCGGAAAAGTCGTTGGTGGCTTTTAATTAATCGACGGGTTGAGCAATCACGCATAAAATAATTTAATGCACGATTCATCGACGTGTATTAGCATAACAATAAAACGCCAATGATATTATTGAATATCGAAGATCACGATTAAATTTTATTTCAATTTAAAGATTCCCGAACGAAGCGGTACAGTTCAGCGTCGATGGCGGTGATGAAGAGGAAAAGAGCAGAAGAGACATTCAATCAGTCTTAAGGTAAGTGACTTAAGTGTAACGTCTTTGACGCTTCGTTGCTGACTTTAAGGTGGCATGAGATACGACCGAAGATGTCTGATGGATATCTTTTTTTCGCGGGTCACGAGTTCACAAATATTTCTCAAAGTCAACCACGATTTAAATTGGATGTGATATGATTATGTCAAAAGAATGAATCCATGTAAAAATTTCAACAAAGAAAAATTGTCGGTTAATAAATTTATTGAAATTATTTTTTTCAATAAATATTTGCAATTTTCAGTATAATCTAGTTCAAAAAGAGATATCATTGAAATTAAAGCCGGAGATAATAATTAATTAAGAAGAGGAAAATTGATTTTGGGAAGATCGATATCTTTCAAAAATGGAAGATGTGATCAAATGACATCAATTAACTGATATTCAAATATGTCTTCAAATTTAGCAATGTTACGAAGGATAACTTTCTGGAAAATTCTGGAACGAATGTGAAATTCTTTCCCTTATCATTACTTCAATAATTAATCGATTGGATCAACCACATCGATTTTTTGATTGATGATATCACCTCTTGGAGACAACAATTCAAACCCTGAAAGAACCATCAGGTGTCATCGAAATCTTCAACCAACTGTAAAATCATCCGAGAAATTGTCGCCAGATTCGATATCTGCACATAAACTTCGTCTGTATGCGAAACGCTATCCTGCTGATGTTATGCAATCTTTAGAATGCGCGATTATACAGTCTCGATTAGCTGGAGCGATAAAGCGGTGCTTTCGGTACCTTCTTCTTGTATCTATGCTCTTCTAGCTCTAGTTTATGGCCAACGAGACGTGCGCTGGAGCGAACGAAACGGTGTGTGTTGTGTGCGATTTGAATTCGCGCATACCAAAATGTGTTACAATCGGCGTCTATTTCAATTCAGATTTGCGGATTCCTGCATGCTCGACGTGCAGAGTTCAGCTCGCTCGTGTATTATTCGCGTTACGTATATGGACGGGTATTTTCTAATCAACTATTGGTATTCCGCGCGGAATTTCAGCAATGGTTGCTAATAGTCAATCGAGGATTTTTTGCATTTTCCACATTTTGCCGGGGGAATTAGTCAAAGAAGTTAAAATCATTGATAAATCACTTTAATTAATTTCGAGATTCTTTATTCAAGACCTTCATGAAGAGGTTGATGGCTTTTCGAGTGTGGATTTTTGCTCCATAAAAATGCCTAAAATGTAGCAGCTGGCAATTTGCAATTTTTGGTGGAATTACGTGAATTTGGGTAAACTATTTGGATTTGAATTATAATTGTTACTTTGATTTGATTTTTGATTCCATCATTCGTAAGAAACATTTTATATTTTTAAAGAGGTCGATGACTTAAAATTGATTCTTGAATATTACTGGAAGTTTTTTTGTTTTTGAAGAACAGACAATAAAATTAAGTGATTTTTCTGGAATTACGACAGAAATCTTCTTGACTATACAGAAATTTATTTGAAAAGTTGACTAGAAAATACTTTGTAATAAATATTCATCGATGATGAGGAAAAGGTTATTGGAGCGCATAATTGTGAAATAATCGACATTGTCGGCCGACTTCGTTATTGCACGCATTTCTGCATAATGAATACACGACGCCGACAACACACAATAAATATTTATGTAATCATCGACGTAACACGTCGCTGATATCGACGTCAACGACGATCGCATACAAATTGCGAACGGGCGTGTGCTCGTTATCAAAAACGTCCGCGTGCAATTATTTAGCGACAACAACAAATCATGTCAAAAAATCCCGCAGCACGCGAACAAATCCGAATTGAATTTCACCGATTGAAATCATGATGTGTCGGATCGAATTTGGAAATTATTTATCGCATTCGTAATCAATTGTGGCGCACGTTTCCGCACGCACGACACGAGGAAAACTCTTGAGGAGATGCAAGAAGTGTTCGAGGTGAACAACTTATTAAAGCATGCAACCGAATACGCACTTGAAAGCCACAAGAATCTGCTCGACGAGAAAGAAGAGCAGTGAGAGTGCACGCATTTCGTATTCTTCAGCGCGTCTTATCTCTACTGCTGGTTGTTGTTGTTGTTGGTTGTTGGTTGTTGATGATGTTGATGTTGCAGTGTGCTAACTACCATTAGGAAGGCACATAATATTTTTACATTCCCATGATGGTTTTTGATGGATTTGGATGGCTATCTATCTATCTTGCACGATTGTGTGCGCGCACATTGCGTTTCTTCTCTGACGGCCGAAGAAGATGTGTAAATGGTGCGGAAGGTATGAATGTTGGAGTTCGCCTACTCCGCAAGAAATGATGGTATGAAATAGATAATAATGGTCAGAGATGTGATTATATAGAAGAATTCAAATCAAAATATGACCAAAGAAAAGTTCGACAAAGTAAAACTTCATAGTAAAATACACGGGAAAATTTAATTTCAATTTACTATCTGATTTGAATTTTATACCTTCTATATTACTATTAAAAAAGGTGTAATCATAAATGAAGAATTATTAAAAAACTTTCAAAAACAAAGCTAATAAAACTTTGCAATTTATACAAGTAATTCAAACTCAAATTAATGAAAAAGTACTTTAACAACTTCAATTAAAAGAAATCGAAAAAGTTGAATATGGTTCTTTTTCAAACTTCAGAATCGCATTAAAAGAAAAACGAGAATATAAAGTGCGAACATTGAATTTAATCAACAAACACATAAAAATGTATTTGATTGATTGATAATTGCACTCTGAAAGTAAACGGCAAAAGGGAATTCTGTGAATTTTATGGTTCCTCTCGTTTTCTTTGATTTCTTTGAAAATAAAATTACCAAGAAAAGAAATGTTTCAATATTTACTTGCCAATCAAATTCAATCGGTTGCTATTACTGAAGTTGCAATTAATATTGGTATTAATATTTNGCCGGACTTCTGATGGCCGTGTCATGTGTTATGTCATGTTATGAAATGTGAAATGATCAATTAACATTTATAATAACCGCAACCAAATTGGATGCTGCGGCTGCAAACGAAGGCGAGCCAAGGAAGAAGTGGATAAAAAAACGTATTCGAAATTAGTCGGCTTCCAAGGTGGCCAAATGCCCATTTAATCAATAAGCTCATGCAGCCGGTAATTTACGATTAACATCGCTGACGATTTTATTGCTCAATATTTGCGTCGGTACTCCTACAAATTTTCGGGATGTGAGTTGATAAATTACCCGGTAAATTCATTACAAATTTAATTAATTTCATGGATGTAATCTGTCTATTTCAAAACTTCTTCGGAATGACCAACCGTAAGAAGTGGAGAAGAAGTTTTTATATTGTTAATTGAGAATTGAAATATTGCATTTTTTGGGTATCCCATTTTGCAAGTATTTCTGAATTCAACACAGATGAATGACCATGAGCAATGTTATTTTTTCCGCAAAATATGGTAAATGGTCTTTAAATCAGCCAAATTGGTCCATTAGTTTCGGAGATATGAAAATTTTTGCAAACTCGAGCGAATTTAAGAATTTTATATCGTTTTCTTCGCTACAAACTTTTTTCCAATTTTTTTCTTTGAACACGATTTCCGCTCTTCCCATTACCAAAAGGGCATGAACCCATAGATTTTTGGAAAGTGCTCATGATGACCTACAATTTGGTTCTAAGTTTAGTTTAATTGGTCGTAGCGTTCAAAAAATATATGTAGTTAAATTAGCGAAAAAAGCGAAAATATTACATTTTTAGGTATCAAAATTAAATTCGATAATCTCAACAACATAAAAATTACTGTCAAAGTTGAAATGTTTAATTTTTTGGATAAATTATGATCTAATTATTATTTTTTACATAAAAATCTAACAGTAAAACGATGAAATTATTCAATTTTTGTTTTTAAATCAAAAAAATATGAGCTATTTTACATCCAGATATGAATCTTCATAAATTCCTTCAAGAAATATTTTTTTCACATCTAATATGATTTAGCAAATAGAAGTAGATTTTAAAGATCTAATAAAGTGTCAACGCTAATTAGAAAACTACATTTCAAAAATACCATTGATACCAAGAAATCAACTCAAATTGAAGCAGGTAGCAACTAATGAAGTTTACCCCATGCGTCAAACTAATAAAAATCCAACCAAAATATGCATACTTGAAATACTTGGTACATTAATTACCCAAAATTTGAAGAAAACAAATAAATTAGCGCCGGTCTCAGGTTCGCGCACACGTAATTTATGTGACATGCAAAAAGCCAGCGACGTCTCTCAAAGCGAGTGGTTGAATTCATTAAAATCCCATCTGTCCCATCACATTAGTTGGCGGTTTGTGGGTATTTACGCTGCGATTATTTACGTATAGATTTCGTTTTCTCTTCTCCGCAAACTTGACGTCAATTTGCTGCCGCGCCGCCGCCGCCGCGAAAGATATTTTCGGCGCCGCAACGCATTCCGCGTCGTCCCTTTAATTAATAATTATACGTTTCCGAATTGAATCGAACACGCCTATGGCTCGACTCGGCAGAGCGCAAATTTAGTCATCGCGCTTTGCAATATCAGCGCGAATAATTCTATTAAACGTGCACCACGTCGTCCGCCACGTCTGGCTAATTATTTGCGCGCGCGCGCGAAGAGAGAGACGATAATTAAACATTTTTCAATGCTAACAAGCTATTGGATCGACTGATTGCCTCGTCGCGTCGACCGTCGAAGAACAAATGCAGCAAGAGCGCACAGCTTCTTTCGTGATTGCAGTTGCGTAAACGCGTAAAAATTAATTATTAAAATGAAAGGAGGAATTAGGCGTTGGATGCCGCATTAATTGCATTTACACCCAGCAAACAACAACATACGAATATGGCGCCTCGGATGGACAAGCATCATGGGTTTTTTTGAGTGTGATCATTAATCAATTTCAATTTTCATTTCATGTCCGTATTCGTTTGTAATTCCAAGTTCTCAGTTACAATTATTTATGCGCCTATTGCATCAAAGTCATCAGTGCATCATTATCACTTTGATTTATTTTACAAATTGAATGGGATCTTTTCCAAGAGTCTTTCAGAAACAAAAGAAGTGAGATTTACCAGCATTGATTTCTATCGATGAAATTACAATCGTCAGAATGCATTTTTTAATTAGAGGCTTTAATTGTTTAAAATCTTCCTTTCATTGTGTTCAATAATTGTGGGCGAACAACTTTAGAGAAAATATTTTATCAGATACAAAATTTGTATCAATCATGCATATTGCATCAATATTATTACAAAATCTGATTCAATATTGAAATCTACATTGAAATTGTTCATCAGAAACTAAAATTTTAGCAAATACATAAATGATTCATTTGAAACCTGTAGCTAACTTATAAAATATCAATCACTCAATAAAACTAGTAAAAAATCAATGATATATCCTCAAAAAAGATCTATAAAATTGACAATATAATAAATTGTTATGTAATTGAATAACGGCATAAAACGCTGTTAAAAACACATTAGAGATATGAGCAAGAAAAATGGCATCGCAGATAAAAACTAATTTCAATTAAAACGATTCAATTACATGCCAATTACGTTCCTGCCAGTCGACAATATTCGGCAATAACAGTAAAACGATTAAATTTCACACGAGTGAGACTTTCACAAAAATCGCCAGCAAAATATTTACCAAATTAAGTAATTAAGCTCCCCACAATATCAAACCCATATATATGTCAAATTAAACATTTTCGTTCCGTAATTAATTCCTCATCACATCAATGCGTTAAAGACCTAACATAATTACAGCAAATATAAGTCAGCACAGCGAAAAACTAACGAAATAATTTCACACGCGAAATTCTCATGCGCCGAAATTCGTCAGCAATTGTTGATGCAAGTCAAGCGTTTTACGGTTATAATTACAAACGCGCCTCCATCCACACAATACGCAAGAATTTGATTGTGGAGGAGACGAGAGGGCATCATAAAACATCTCACTGCACGATAATTACATCATAATAACCTACTAAACTGGAATCTTTCAGCGACCCACCAGATTTAATAAACGTCTTCATCTTGAGCGGCCGCGTGCGCAGTTATTCGCACCGAGTGAGTTTACATTCGTTTTATAGGCGAATATCTTTTTGGCGGCGCTCTTTGGCGTTGCGCCCATAAAACCCACACGTTCGTTGTTGCCGCACTCTTCATATCGCATTATAAAGTGACGCTTTGTTGTAAAAAGCTGGGGCGCATGGTCGTCGTGTACGATGACAGGTGTAAAAATTTGCATCAAATGCGTAATTAAATCGAGAACCGTTACGGACGATGAAGCGAATCGCAAGTGTTTGCTCATAATGGCCGAAGAAATTTGCAAATCCGTGCTGACATTCAAACGGCCCAAATGCGCATATTGGACGGCTGCGTTGTAGCAGCTCCGTGTATCATTTAGCGCCGCTTTATTGTATAATAAGTGCATATTAGATAGCTCTACATGCGCGAACTCTCTGCCATCCGAAGAAAGTCTGGCCGAGCAAGAAGTGTTGACTGTGAGTGAAGCGCGTGCAATCGTAAAATAACAATTTGTGTCCTTTATACGTGCACATCCATGATGATGGAATTGTAAAATTGTTGTAAAATATTTGGGTCCCCCGGCTGGTTTTATGTAGTTACCACGAAATTCGCAGTAAAGAAGTCATTTTATCACGCGGCATTTCCTCTGCTGGCTCGACGTTCAAACGTTGAGCTTTGGTTATTGTTGTGTTTGTTTAAAAATTGCATTTTCACACAGAACATGATCGTAAAATTCGTTCGTAGCTCTCAATGAAATTTCGAATTGCTCAATTATAAGATTACAGATTGTTGCTCTCATTTTCAAAACAATGATTAATGTCACAATGGTTATGTTCTACAATGAGATATTTAGCGCTTTGTTTAAACATTAAAGATCCTAAACTTGCTATTTTCACAATGTATTCATTAATAGTAAGTAATTTAACTATTACAGACTTAACAGTTCAATGTATCATCAACACAAGAGCACTGGTTCTTGCTTTAACAATCATCAATAAGATTTCATAATTGAGAACAAAACTGAATCACAAAATTGATATAATTGTTTCAAAAATTGTTAAAAGAACATTAGGTCTACAAGCTCTGTTGTTCGCATAAGTTATACTATTGCCATACTTTACTCGTAGTCAGAGAATATCATGTATATGATTGAATTAATTTAGTCGAACTAGAAATATGATTCTAAATATTTGTGCCAGTGTAAAATGTAGAACTGTACAATTTCCCAACATATTGTTCACAATATCATTTGACCTTTACAAATATAGCAACTTAAACATGCTTCGACTACTTTGGAATCCCTTGAATTCCTTCAGTTCAAGTTACCTTCAATGACAACTCTACAAAACAATACAATTCAATTACTTGCCCTAACAGGCCCTTGAAACCCTAACAACACTCATGATATCATGGAATGCAATATCCAAGATGATACAATATCGCAAATTGAAGAAATTGATTGAATTTGCAAAATGAAAAATACCTACAAATAGCCATACTAGCGACATCTCGTGCTGGACTTTGCAAGGTGAAACAATACGGAAAAACCACAGGCATATTCATCAGGAAAAATGCATTGGAAAACGCAATGGACATTCCAAAACCAACAGACGAAATGATGGGCAATGATATTGACCTGCATGACTTACCTAAAACATAAGCAACAAAGAAATTAAATGGGAGAAATGTACAAATCTAATGGGATGCTAACCTTATAAATGCATCGTAATGGCCCGGCCGCAAATCAGCAAAATCGCGAACGTCCACATTCGCGCACAAGTTTATGTCCATCACACCAAGGAATGTACATCAGAGACACACTGCACAACACTACTAATCACTACTAAATGATACTGTTCATCGAAATTATCACGAGAAAAAAATCACAACGTGTGGACGTTCGCTGCACAGCAATTACACTAGTGGGTCGCACACATTCCACACAAGAATAGGGGAAGCCGCGTTAGCGGGTAGGCGACCCAACATACACCAATTCAATCAGCTGTAACCTAATTTTCAAATGCATCGAATTGATTTCAATGTAATTAAACAGGAAGGAAAAACCAATTGCTTGGAATGAATGCGAATAAAATCGACGTGGCTCGTGCAGCTTGTACATTATCAGGTGCAAGCGCGCAGACGTTGATTTTATTAGGCATCAAATGCAAAGAGTTCAATGATTTGCAGCGGGAGAGGCACGCGTAAAAAGCAATGATTTATGCGTTGGACAATAAAAGGGAGTGATTCAAAGGTAGAACTTGAACCAGCAAGTAAAACCTGCCATGGAATTGAATTGCTGCACTTCAATGTAGCCAACTTCGAGAGTTCGCTACTTCGAAGTGGGATTCTCGGAGTGATGCATCCGATTGCGATCTCTTGCAGAAACAGCTGCACGGTGTGTGGTGCGTTTCGTTTTTGCAGAATGCTCTTTTCATTAATTACCGGCCGAGGAAAGTGTTCGCGCTGCGAAGAGTTTCCTCGTCGGATGGCGTGTATGCAAAACGTGCACGAAATTGAGAGTTTATTGCCTCGACCTCTTACTTAATTACTCAATTCGTTGCGAATTGCGATGCGTGCTGGCTTTTCTTTTCATCCGGGGCGAAGAGCTCTCAATGATTGCTGCAGCAATCGACGGAGTTGTTGGTAATGAGTCAAGGATTAGGATGTGGAGATTGTAATTGATGCGAAGGTATCCATTGAGAGTTGGATATTTGCTTTTTCAGGTTGTTTTCCGGTTGCCGAAGCTGATTTCATGGATGTTTCCAAGTAGAGCCAAACACCAGAAGGCGAAGCATCTGGACCAGAAGACATTGAAGATTCCAGGGTGAAGTTCTTATTTGATGGTTAATGTGGTCATCTAATTGTGGTCAACTTCTTGTAGGAAAACACTCCCATGTTGGATGGTACCAACATCAACTCTGGATGCTGAAGGAAAAATGCTTCATGAATGAGAATATGGATGCAGAGGCGCAACGAGATGCGTCCATAAATCATCATCCGAACGGAACCCACACCGAACCGGCCCCAGGACCGACAACCTGCAACGATTCCAAGAGAAGACTTCCTCGACCCATCGATTCCGCCGGAGCTGAATTGCACAGATACAGATCAGGAGATGATACCATGTTCGTTTTCCTCCTCCTCCGAGTTATGCATTCATTCAACCATTCATTGAGACCTGCAGAGCAAGCAAAAGGACGCGATGGGTTGGAGCAGAAAAAAACGAAGAAGAAATTGATAGCTGAACGTGGAACGCAATTGCGAATTAAACGCGTTAATATTCATGAAGTTCACTAACGAACGAGATGTTCGATTCTTCCTACACCTGGTTTGGTTTATTTTTTTGGGTCCAAAAAGGCGTTTCTGGGTGTTTCATTAATGTCAATGGGTTGTATCAAAATTCCAAATTTCTTTTTGCACCTTTACACCTCTTCTAATCGAACGATCTTTAAACCCAGAAATGTAAGAGTCGAGAAACCTAAGAACCTTGTAAGTAGACCAGTAGAAATTACCAGGACCATAAAGGTCTGACCAAGTAAACCATCACTCCTGATTAATTTTTGGCCAATTTGAAGTTTTTGTAGACTTTCTAGAAGTCCTAAAAGTTAGCTATCATCTTAAAAGATGTTTCTAGAAAATGTATCCCTTTGGACCTATTTTGGACTTGAAAGAAGTTCCAAAAACATTCAGACCCTATTTCAGAACACCCACACTCTGTAGAATTCTCTTGTCTGTAAACGTCGATAGCAATTGATTTGAAACCATATTCGATTTGTTCCAATACGTGTATTAAATTTATCATGTCGTCTCAGAATTCATTCATTGACTGAAGACAAAACTCCACCTTCATCGCCTCATCCCGATCGCACCTTCGAACCCGATGGGTCGTCTGCAGACGAAGAGGAGTCAGCCCGATGTATTGCTCACACTTTCCAAGTGAGCGAAAACCTTTAATAATACGAATTTATAACTAACTCAATAAGTAACCAAACCGATAACCAATAATTTCATCCTCGTCCATCGTACGAATGCGCGCTCGCAGCTCGATGAAGAGGCGGTAGGGAAATTTATTGAATCGGAACGGAATGTTATTAAATTTTCTTTCTGTATTTTCAACGTTCGGTGCGTCGCGTCGGTTTTTCATTCGGCGAGCATTTTACGCTCGCGGCTCTGATTTGTTTCATTTTTCGCCGTTCGCGCTGAGAAAAATATTTATTCATTCACATCTCGAGCACGCAGGCAATATTTGCTGCTGTTCCATAGTCGAGGTTAGTTTTGATTAAATTCTAAGGATGAAATCATCGTGTATTTCATCCTTAAAATCAGCACGATAGTGTAGATTTGGAAATCATGAAAATTTGTTATCAAAGATTGCATGTTCGGGTATTTCTGAATCTCGCAGAGATTCGGGGCCATGACCAATCTTATTTTTTCGTCAAAATATACTAAATGCCCCTTGAATCATCCAAATCGGTCCATTAGTTCCGGAGATATGAAAATTTTAGAAAACTCGAGCGATTTTAAGAATTTCTTATCGGTTTTTTCGCTACAAACTTTTTTTTCCATTTTTTTCTTTGAACGCGATTTCTGCCCTTCCCATGACCAAAAGGGCATTAACCCATAGATTTCTGGAAAGTACTCGTCAAGACCTACAATTTGGTTCTAACTTTAGTTTAATTGGTCCATCCGTTTAAAAGATATACGCAGTTAAAAACACGAAAAAAAGCGAAAATTTTGCATTTTTAGGACCCCATTTTTCAGGTTTGGATATTTCCGAGTCCCACAGAGATTCGTGACCATGACCAATGTTATTTTTTCGTCAAAATATGGTAAATGCCCTTTGAATCAGCCAAATCGGCCCTTTAGTTTCGGAGATATGAAAATTTTTGCAAACTCGAGTGATTTTAAGAATTTCATATCGTTTTTTTCGCTATAAACTTTTTTTTTTCAAAATTTTTCTTCGAATGCGATTTCTGCTCCCCCCGTTGCCAAAAGGGCACGAACCCATAGATTTTTGGAAAGTGCTCATCAAGACCTACATTTT
>JARJDZ010008716.1:0-21315 GCA_030264555.1 Aleochara sp. GC000083 | reverse complement strand
CCAAACGAGAGGGGTTGTTAAAACGAAGAATGGAAAACGGGAAGTGCGAGGGAATCACGAATGGGCAGCCCGAAGGGCTTGTCACGTCCACTTTATTACATGAATTATTTATGTCATCAACTATACGTATCGGATATGCAAGATATCGGTGCGGAAATAACTTTTGACAAAAAGTTAAAAAGGAGAGTTCCAAGATATTGAGGTTTTTCAATTATTTTGTACGAAGTCTTCAATTCAGGGAATTAATTTAATGCAAAACTATAAACGAGTGATGTATAAATTTCACGAATGTATTATGGTATTTCGCACACGTGTAATATAGAACATTTTATCTTACTGGAGAAAAGTTGATACAATGTTCCAAGAAGCAACAAAATCCAAAATTACTTCCACAATTTTTGATATGACATTTCAAATGTCACAATTAAATCGTCAGAATTTCATTTCAGCTGGCACATTATGATTATGTTTGCCAAACCTTAAAATCTTGAAACCTTAGTAACAATACCACTTTATTTTGTGAGATGTCATTCATTTTTCCCACTTGTAGAATAATGTACATCACAGATTTGACAAGTGAAAAATATTCAATTTTTGTCACTAAAAACAAGCATAGGAAATGCAACATTATACGCTCCAGTAAGATAAAATATATTAATTTATTTTACTTGTTGAATAAAGTACGTTATTTTGTGAAACACATCAATTACATTTTTTGTTAAACCTGATTTAAATTCTCCAAATTTATACATTTTAAGAAATAAGTTTATCTAGGAATTTATGAGTTATTGAATATTTATGAAAAAAATTAGGAATAGAAAAAATTTTATTAATGAATCTACCCGATTTTAATGTTAATTTTGTTTATACCAATTCGTAAATAAACCATACAAAATGTACGATATTCTTTGACCCTAATTCTTATAACTAAATACAAATGGAAAATTATATCTTCAAATACGACGCTCTAAGTGAACGCTTCAAATAATTGAATTTCTCTTTAACATAGTTTACTTACATGTATTTTCATAATTATATTTCATTCTAAGCACATGTCCAGTACATTCGCATTCGTTGAAATTCTCACTGTCTTATTTCCTATCAAATAAAATAATTAGGAGTGAGAATAATCATCAAAAAAGCACTCTTCAATAAGGAACGACATAAATGCTAATTGGTAATATTCCCCATGGCTATGTCATCAATTAGCTTAATTCATTCCAAGTGAAGTTCGCAATTTCCATTTCATTCCGAGTTACAATGTCACTAATTGCAAGTAGATGCATCGATACAGTCTGCATTACGTTCCCAAGCTTCGAGTTCCTGGTGAAACTGTTTTAAATGGTGTCGCAGACTGTCACATCATTTTATTTAACACTTAATTTGTTCGATAGCAATATTCTAATAATTTTTGATTATTCGATCATATTAGCATTATCAAAACCGAACGATGAAGGCGAAATTGTTAGAAGAAGAACATAAAATTCGAAGCCGAAATTTCAAAGTCTAATATCTAGAACAAGTACTTTTTGATACTCTATCAGAATATAATAGAGAAAATTGAAATTTTTGCGAAACGACAATAAATACACATAAAAACGAATTCAGTTGTCAAAGTTTGTTTGGTGAAAATATATTATGAGATTGAGATACTGTAAAGTAAATGTTGAATATCCATTCATTGCTTATGACTAAATTGAATTGAATTTTAATTTACGAAAGCATTAATTACAAATTATAAGTTACAAATTGAGTTAGAGTCATACTGTAAATGGAGGAAATAATTCAAACGCGTTGGCCGGAAGTAACTTGGTTGAACTTTCAATATTAGCTATTTGAATTCCATTTTCGGGAGGAGTTGTATTCACTTATTCGCCAACTGTTGAATTAATTAATACCAGAGAATAAACAAAAGGCGAGTTTCAGCGAGCTACTGATATTCCTGAACTTTATAAATTGTTGAATTAACCAATCAAATAAATTTATTCATTATTCCAGGTAGAATTTTGTACTGAAATATAATTTTTTTATTATCACAAATAATTGTTTAACATCGCAATTGTAGACAACTTCACATTCGCTAAATCAATAGAGTTACATTGATGATACAAGTTGATAATAATTTTAATTATAATTACAGAAAATCATATCTTTAAACATTCGTTTCATTCTTTTTAATATCCAAAAACACATAATTACGGAGGAACTTATTCAGCTTGACTATAAATTTAAAATGTCCAGATTTAGTATTATATTTCAACGAACTTTAGTTCGTTAATAAAATCGATAAATCAGTCTTATCAGTCTGTTGAAGATGGAATTCAGAATTTTGAAAATCTGACAATAAAGATTCGGATAGAGCATCATCAAGTATTGTAAAGTGATCTTTATTTTTTGATATCACCTAAGGAACATAGTCTATAGTGGCTTTCAAAGTCAAAATTGGCAAAATTTCAAAATTTCAAAAAATTTTCCAATTCTGATTTCGGATTGCAGTAGAACGTCAAAAATTAGCATATCCTAAAAAACAATTAAAACTTACAACTAAAGTTCGTTTTGGTTCCTAGATGTTTTTTATATCAGAAGAAATCTTATGAATGATTTTAAATTGTTTGTCAAATAAAAGAAATTAAAAAAATTAATTAAATTTACCAACTACCTACTCTTACCAGATTAAACAGGCTGTATCGAGTGTGTGGTTAATTATTACAATATATTAGCGGTTTTATACTATACGTTACTGTAAAATACAGTAGTCCCAGACATTTAATAAATTTAATGAACTTAATTTGCTTAAACTGCTAAATACGCCAAATTATAAACTAAGATATTCTTAAAAAGACTTAACTATAAGAATTTCAAGATATAGTTATTATATGGATTGTACCGTATTTACCGTATATTTATGTTATTTGAATTTTCCTATTTCCTCCATGTTTAGCTAGTATAAGGTATGTTTTATTTTTATGGCAAACTATACAAATATATTAATAGGAAAATATAGCGTAATATAATTTTTATGAACTTATATTAAAGAAAAATGAAATTAAACATACATACATATAATGGTAACGCTAAACAGTGCGATTACTGTGATAAACGGCTTAACAGTCAAGTATGTCAAACCTAAGTAGTATGAAATCATGAATTTATTAATTATATCCGACCAGTCATAAAGCATTTAATTGAATAATCAACACGAAAGAAAGCACGAAATTGCAAACAGTCATTAGACCACATCATGAATAGACCAAGAATATGGTTCGGCTACCGGTATTTACTTCTTGTATCGATCATCAATCGAACAATATCAATTTAGATCTCTTAGTTTATAGGATAACCGCTTTTGTGCATTTTTGAAAATATTTTCAACAGAAATACCATAAATAAATTGAAATTGTCGGCTATTTTATGAGTGTGTTCTCATAGAAACGAATGTACTGAACTCACAAATGGTATTTCTGTAGATTATTTAATGAATATATGTGTAGAATCTCATGAATCTGAAAAAATCGTGCAAAAATTGCTCATTTGGAAGTTAATAATTTGACAAGTAACAGCAAATTGACAATTTTCTGAAACTTGTTATGGAAATGATAAGTAACTGATAATTAATAATAATTAATGGCATTTTATCTGCTTTGCAAGCTACAGTTATGTATGTAACTGTTGCAGCTGCTAAAATTTTATTTGCCTTTTGTCATCATGACAACATTAGAAAATTATTGATGTAATAGAGAATTATAAATGTAACAAAATAAAAATTAAGTTATTGGGGTAATTTTGACAATCAAAAATTGACAATCAGCAAAAGATTGTTCGCTTTATTTGCAAATAACTTTTTGAAATTATTATTTATTCGGCCAATTATTATTCTAAATAGCATTCGTGCTTTTCATTTTATCTGGATAAATGTTTGTTTTTCATATTCGATTTTGTTGCCTAGTAAGGAATTTGTCCCAAAAAACTGTCTACCCAAAAACGCTCCAACTCTGGTGTCGCATTTTTGATAGCTGACAATTGTTCTTGACAAATTCCTAGGCAACAAAATCTCATGAAAAAAACAAACTTTTATCCACTAGTACTGTTAAATCAACATGCAAAATTACAGAAAAATTACCAGTATAATTCATTGTTGCCTGGTCTGAACTCTCATTCTGATTGATCGATATCGGAATGAGTTGAATAATCATTTTAACCACACGAAATGTAATCGAAACTAATTATTTTCTTTTTGTTTCAGATGTGTCCGTGGAATACTGTCGAGGATTACCAGTAATTACAGTTCCTCTGCCTTCGCGTCGTGAGCGCTGCAAATTCACGCTGAAACCGATCACGAACAATGTTGGCGATCTCATTTCGATGCTGAAGCACGAGGACCGAGGCATCGATCGCGTCGTCGCCGTCAGCATGGACGACACGCGGATAGCCGCCTCGAATACGATAGAGAACCTCCTTGAAGAAGACTTTAAACTTATTGTTAATGATCATTGTTACGTTGTGCACACGCCAAAGCAGACGCGGATTACCGGCGAAGAAGCCCAAAGGTATCGAATACAAAAATATTGTTGCGAGCCTTCGGATGTATTTTCATTGCGTTATGTTGCAGATTGAGTGATATTAAAACGTTAATCAGTCAACTGTACGAAGCATTGAATGTACAAGAGCACAATATACAAACGGAAAAGACCATTACAACCAAGCTGGAAACTCTACGCCAGGAATTGCTGCCTTTAGAAGAGGTAACCATGTTTTCTTCATATCCTTTTATGCTTTGGTTTATTTGATATTTGAAATTTCCCCGTTTTGTTTGTTACCCAACTCTGTATTTTAGTTCTTCTTTCGGCACTTCACTGAAGGGAACGATTTAATTGGATTTTTGTTTGCATGCTCATTTCAATCGGATTTGTTTGGGCCGTCATTAAAACGTATCGAAATTCTGTGTAGATACACAATAGAAATAGCAGCACCATAGGCAATTTCATTTTCGTTTCGTTTTCATTCCCTTCAGTTGGTTCTTTCAGACCATTTTGTTTCTGTTTCAATTTTTATACAAATGCAACATATCTCGACGATTCGAATTAATTTGTGTGCGCTTTTACACGCTGCATTATTACACTTCATTGTGTGTTGCTCTTAAAACAAACTATTAAAAAAGGGTGTAAGTGTCTTTAATTCTATCTATTCCGTTTAAGATAAGAATGTGTGATGTTGAACATACTATCGTTAATGTTGATGCTTTCACCTTTTTTCACAACAAGTACAATTTTCGTGTGCTTATCCCGCTTGCGTTGTCTCATTTACATCTTTGGACCGCTTTTTCCTTCATTGTGTAAAAGCTCATTCCGTATGCGGATTAATGTCTAATTGGATATGCAACATGTTTCATTTTGTATGTACGTTGTTGGTTATCGAAAACTTGTACACTTGTGGGGAGGATGTAGTTTGAAATACCATGTTTTGTTTATCAAAAGGTGAATGCTAGTTACGGTTAGTTAAGTTCCTTCGTATATGCAGCAACATGTCATGTAACTAAGTTCAGCAAATTTGGCTGAATTCCAAATGGAATTTCCCCTTTTACGAGTTGGAGCTGTTCAGCCCGGCCCCCAGCAGAAATTTATCGTCACAAGTTCCATTCCGTCCATGTCTCTTTCCGCATCTCTCCTTTGTCGTTCCGTGGCTTTCTTGGCGTTCAAGCTGTTAGAAAATTCAAATTGCAAGTTAACGTCCTTGCCGTAGGTAGGGCGAGTTTATAGGGGCCTTAGAAGCGTTCACCGCAACGTTCAACTTTTCCAACAATTTCCCTCCGGTTGTTACACGATAAAATTAACTTTTGGCGTCCTCTAAAGATGTGATAACTATTTTCGTAAAGATTGGATGATACGATGACAGAAATACCTTACATGTTTTTGTTGTGCTGGGGAATTATGCAACAAGAGGGAGGCTTTTTGCAAGATTTATGAAGCAACCGATGTCTAATGGCAAAGCTGCGCTGAATATTTTTAGACCGATCGATTATTATGCGCCTGGAGTGATGTAAAATATTCATCCGCCCATAAATGTGTCTGAAATAGGGCGAATTTATTTTCGCCATTCATAAAATTGACTGATTTATTGCACAATTCGATTTTCGCTGATTGAGAGCATTGTTTTAAGATCAATAATATACCTTCCTTAAAGTTTGAAATCATTCTGGCTTCCAAATATAATTTCTTTAATGTCAGCCTCCTTTTTTTATGTTAATTGCAAAATTCTTTCAAAATTTTTTGATGCATTCTATCAATTCTTATCGATTGCTTCATAAATGGCCGTAGAAATTGCTCTATGTACTTCATTGTTTATCTATTGTAGGTTCTTATCATATTTTCTGAATGATTGTTCTTTCTATCAACTTTGCACTTTAAAAATATCCGTTTTTATTTCCTAAACCACTTTACTGCATTCCAGCCAAATCAATTTTCTCATGTAATGGCATTTATGTATATACCCAAAAGTGTTTTGTATTATTTTTGGAATTTGGCTAATGTGAAACTTGCATTGCAGCGAAAAATCCACCTCGACATGATCGCCCAACGTAAATCCGAGTGGATATCCTGGATCGGCTTAGGTCTTATGTCCGTACAGTTTGGAATTCTGGCGCGGCTCACGTGGTGGGAATATTCCTGGGATATTATGGAGCCTGTGACCTATTTCGTTACGTATGGCACTGCCATGGTCGGATATGCATATTTTCTAGTCACTAAACAGGTGAGTCAATGTTTAATTTAATTATGTGCAAAAGTTTAGTCTGAGTGTATTCATATCAACCCAAAATTCCAATGACCGAATTTACCAAAGATATTTATTATATCTCTCCAATGTTCTTTAAAGTTTTGCTTCTGTTTGCATTTACGATAATGCTTGTTGTTCTTGGTTTATCCTTAAAATATATATAGTTCCGGATGATATTCCTTCGGGTTGTATTTATTTAGGTTTCATTTGCTTTGAAGTGCTAGATCTTTAGAAACTAGTTGTGGTGTTCGATAAACATTGGAACATGACGCATGTGTACTACTCATTAGTGGCAACAAACAACGAATACAGTTGGGTTTCTGTGCCAATTAATCAAACGCTCCATAATTAATGAATTATTTAACCAAAACTTTAACGCTTGTCATGCACCAATTGTCTGTCTGCACACGTCTTTCCGTTTTAATGAACTTTTTCCTTATAATATTCTTATGCCTTTACGTTTCTACAATTCGCATTATTGAAAAGTCTAATTGTATTACTGATTAATGAAAATTCAATTGCAGGAATACGTATTGCAAGACTTCAAAGACAGGCAAGCGCTGCTCACGATGCACAAGAAGGCGAAAAAGGCTGGCCTAGATTTAACTAAATACAATACTCTTAAGGAACAGATTAGTCAGTTAGAAAGAGACTTGTACAAACTAAAGAATCCCCTGAAGCTGCACATGCCTCGAGACGAAATCCTGAAGGCTGCAGCCGCCAAGAGTTCGACCAGCGAATCCCAAACAACGAGGTCAACGGCGACTAACTAATTTTCTTATTTATTTATTACTTTTAATTATAACATTATTCATTGACGAAATTATCTGACGCAAGCTTTCGCATTTACAAATTTGAAAAACAAATACTATATAGACATTGACTTTCTTCAAGAAAAGTACACAACCATCAAACCAACAAAAATCCTAAATACGAGTACATCTAGAATAATTAATATTATTACACGTACATGTAAAAATTGATTTGGTGACGTTGAACCAAATATTGTAACGCCAAGTTTACAACTGATTGTAAGAATATTTAGATGCATCTAGCTCAAAATCACGAATCGTTATTTATTTTTATTTTGAGAAACATGTTTATGAGATTTGAACTTAGACAATGATTATATTTGTCAATAAATTGGGTTTACAGTGAATTAAACTTTTGTAATTATGCTATGGATTGTTGTCGATATAATAAAATGTGATAGCATAAACATTTTGTTTATTTCTTCTACGTTTATTTTATAATTTAACAATTTTCTAACAAATAATCATTGTCTTAGTTTTACTAACAATACTTACTTATGCTAATTAATTTAAGATTCAAAATAACTAAAATCACCATTCATCATCAGATCATAATTTTGGGGATATGCAAAGTAAAACTAAAGGAATGATGGAAATTCATGTATGCCCTCAATTTTCCATATCTTCCATTTAGTTATAACAATTCAAAGTTAACATTTACTCTTAATTCAACTCTTAAATGCTATTTCAAGTCTGGTATTGTTACGAAAAAGCGTTCTCTTGAGATTTGTCGTAGGACTTTCGATAGCACAAATCCGTCCTGATACATAAACTTTAAGCTAAACTTATAAAATTAAACCCTAAACGAAGAAAATACAACTGAATACCTTAAGCTTTACTTGAACAAATTTCGCATTCGTCTCTGATAGCGATTTCCTATTAATCTATTGTACCGGTTATTATCAACTTGAGTAGTTTTAGGCGAATGTATATTCAAAATTGGAATGTTAAAATGGCAAAGATTGCAACTTCTTACAATTCTAGTCACTATGAATACTACTATTATTACTTATATACTTACGACCCAATTTTTTAGAGTTATCTTGAAGAAATTTATGGAAGTTGAGATGATGGGCAATCACATGTTGTATGAATATTTAATCAATGCTAACAATCATTAATCGGCGTAAAATAGGACGTAAAGCGAAGCTTTTTCATCGAATTTACAACTAATGATAACTTTTTTTCATAACTTATGTACTTGTATATTTGTTGTTACTGGTTAAAGGAATGAAAGTGGCACAGCAAAATGTTGTCGTTTAATGCACATTTTCATATCATATATTGTGATTTGTTCTTCACATGCAGAAATTTAATAAGTGTTACAAATTCATAATCGTCAAATTATTTATGTTGGAACAGAACTCAGGCTCTAGAATAATTTCACCTACTAATTTTACTATTTCATTAAAAACATATTTACAAGTGTGCCAATTTAATATTCATAAAACGTAAGACACATCTGTTATACATTATTATGTTTTTCAGGTATTCAAAGTAATTAAGTTTGTTTCAAATTAAATATCATTTTTCATTAGAAACTAAGCACTTTAAGCAATCATCTTCCAAGTATAATCAATGCTTCTACTACTATTACCTTATGATGACTACTACTATACATTTTGTGAAGTAAAACATTCAAGCACATTTTATATGCAAGTGCTGAAACATTACATAACTAATACCAATTAAAAGAATTGTAAATGCTAAAAGTTTTACATAAAAGTACTTATTAATAATATTTAGAAGATAAAATGATAACGCTGTTATAAATTTTGCATATTTGAACAAATGTTGTACTTTTAAATGTACCATTCAATTTAACTAGATGAGTTATTTCAATTATATCTTATGTTTCGTACATGATTGTTCATTATGAGGTAATTGTTCATTGTATATTACCATTCATCAAAAAGGTAATTGTCAGGAGTGTTAAGTTGTTTGTACATATATATTTTCAAATATCAGTATATTGTAAATTATATTACATTGACAATTAAAGAATTGTTGCCAATAAGAATTCATTCAATTCTTTAATGTACAATATGTTCTAACAGTATAATTCCTTCATTCTCTTACGGATATGCCTAAGTTCGTCAAGTGTAAAACATATTTCCACTGAGAATTGTTTAATAATGGATGAAGATTGAAGAAAAGCGCAGAAAGAGCATAAAACAGCCAAATGTTGCATTATTTTAAGAATGGGCGTGTCAGCCATTTCCAATATGATTTTTTTTTTATTATCATAGATCTTCTTATGGTACAGTGCGTAAATCTTGTATAGTTTATTGATTGAATATAAACATTTTGTACTTTAATTAACTGTATATTAAGTTGCCTATAAATTACATTTATTGAATAAATTAATTTTCTGTTAAACGTCTTAGTCTTTACATCATTTAACACCTAGTGATTTTATCAATATTATATAAATTTCGTAATTAATAAAATTAGTAAATAACTAAATTAATTGTCTTTCTCGAAGAGGGAGAAAATTCTAGAAATTTCTACAGTAAGCTAGGTTGCCTATGTTGCAACTCAACAAACCTGAATGACATATTGACCTAACATCTGCTTCTAGGCGCCTCAAACGATTTTGTAGCAAGTGTTTGTCGGTGAATTGCACATCCGAGGATAATTTACAAGTAATTGTAATAAAAATGTCATTGACTGCAGAACAAATAGATCATTTTGATTCGTTGTTTTTATCAATCGCCCAGCATCATCCTGCTGGAGCATCTGAGGTAAATATTTAGAAAACATGAACATGCTTTTGTATCTAACCTAAAAATTAGTTTCTAGATACATTCGTAAGTTTTCTGGGCAGGAAAACGGACTTTTTTACTGGTGGTGGCGAAGGAGCATGGCAAAAAGTAAGTTGTGTGTGTCAACTATTGTTAATCAAGATCTAATTTACTGGTTTTTGTAGCATGTTATGCAAGTATTTCAAAAACACGAAAAGATAGCACTTGAGAAGGAATTGCAGAAACAAAAGGCAAAGCAAGAAAGAGAGGAAAAGAAAATGGCTGCAGAAGCTGCTAAGAAGGCTGCTCAGCTTTCAGATGATAATCGTATTGTGGAACTAACTGATGATCAGGCAGATCAATTACAAAAGGAGATTGATGCAAAGAAGATTAAGCCAACACCTGAATCTCAAGAGGTAGATACAAATAAACAAGAGAATGAAAGTAGTCCTGAGAAGGTACCAGAAGATGATGAAGATGAGTCAGAACGAGGCAAATTGAAACCTAATGCTGGAAATGGATGTGATATGGAGAAGTACAAGTGGACCCAAACATTGCAGGATATAGAGGTAAGCAAATTCTCAATCATAATTTCTTCATTGATGTTTGTGTGATCTCCAAGCATCACCAGGGCTTAAAGTTGGTTTTAAAAACTGGTATTTACGAATATAGATGATGAAAGATGAAGGAACTTGTTATTGTCCAATGAGACTTTATTTAAAGCTTTAATAGTTTAGTATGGGAATAGAATTGATACTGCAAATATCTGCAAAGGCAATATAATTAATAAAACAAAATTTCAATTATAGTTTTATCAAATATCACAGTATACAATACATAAAAGATTATGGACCTAAACTAAAACACCATGCATTGGGTCATTTTGGCGCGTTGTTTGAAAAATTGTCTAAAAGTTAAATTAACGTTACAAAAAATTAAATAGAATTAAATACGCTCCCTTCTAGCTGCATAAAAGTGACTTTAGAACTGTAGAAATAAGTTTAATTTTTAATCTTAGTAGCTGGTCAGGCTCATTGGTAACTATTGTGGGCGACATGCCTTAATAGGACATGCGTTTTGCTCTCACTGAAATCAAAATTAATGATTAGCACTAAGATTGCAGCGTACTTAGGATGAATGCTTACTCTCCAGTAGAAAGACGGCAGTGAGTATTCCTATTGTAAAAATGGCAGACATTGTGACTACCAGCACGGAAAGCTGGTGCTTCTTGCAAAAACTCCTCGTCCGTACCTGCGGCCGACTGTTCACATTGACTACAGTGAAATGCATTGAGCTTGCAATCGACACGCTGTCGGGATCTGGCTTTTTCGCACCATCGGTCGTTGGCAATTCTTGAGCGTTTAGTTTTCCTTGGAGATTCCCGTGCGTACTCTCCAGATAGTATTTGATGTTTTCGTTGCGCGTTGTCGTCGTTGTCGTTTGTTGCGTTGTCTGATGGATATGTGCCAAGTTCGCTGCTGTTAAAAGTAACGAGCCCGATCTTGCACTCTAAAACAAACATCAAGATAATGTTAAATCTATTTTTGTTGTTATTGCAATAATTCAATCACTTACTTGTGTACTGTTTGTACTCCCCGAGGTGGATCCTTGTGAACTGTTAGAGCTACGAGCTAGTGTGGGTCTTGGTATGTGCCAACTCTGCATGAGATCTGCTGAAGTCTGAAATATTAATCGAATGACATTAGAAGAATATAATCTTCAGTGTTAGTGAATAGTTAAATTAACATGCTAGAAACTGAAAGGTTCAAATTCTAGTTTATCTGATCACATAGTACTGAATTCAAATCTTTAAAGACAACAATTATTTTATGTCTATCGACGTTTCTAATAAGAAGTATTGAATTGAAAATTGTTGAAATTATACTGATGGAAACTATAATTATAAAGTTTCTGATAAAAAATAAGTATGTCATATTCTTAGGAAACAAAAACCATTGTTAGTAATAAAACCAAATGCTAAACTAGTTCATTTATAAATTTTTCATTCTTTGGGTGGTTTCTAAATTTGAAGGTTGCAATAGTGAACATTAAAATACCACGCCTCAAATAGCAAACAAAAACGATTCATTTCTTCTATTTAATGTTCACACAATGCAGATCAACATTTATATATTTCAAGTGGAATACATTTTGTTCGCGCTTGCGTTTCCGCATGAAAAAGTTGCACCACCACTTTTTCTGCGGTTGTTTGCATCGGCCAGCATTAAATACATGTGATTCTGGTACTTGCAAAAAATATTGCCGATGCTATTTTGTGTTTCATATGTGGCAGTTGTTAATTAACCGGACCGAGCCGACTGGAACGGAAAATAATTTTATTAATTAGTATTGAGTACCAATATTTTATTATTACACATATGAACATGAAAGAAGCGAATTGCCAGGTAATTAAATAACTCGTTCGGCTTAGTTTATTTGCTACTGATAATTAGATACGCTGGCCAACCAGTAGTTTATGACCAGCAACCATAAATTTTACAATCGGACCTAACAATTAATTATTAATTCAGGTATTTTTTGAAATGGATTTCATTTTTTTGCATGAAAAATGTCACATTTGTTTCATATAACTCTTATTTGAATAATGAGTAGAAGTCAATTTGTCTCACAATCATCAATTTTTATTAATCGATTATTGATCCCACCAGAAGAATTTTAATGTTTAAATACTGCTGGAATAAATATGACAAAATGTCTTGTATGGGATAAAATTTACATTAAGGTACAAGTTAAGGCTTAAATATGGTTCAGTTTATGCACATAACTTAGCCAATTAACTAAATTAATAAACGTCAGCATGGTTTCCAATGAAAGGAATTTGATTTATGTCTCAGATGAGCGAATGTACACGCATTAAAAGGATATATAATTCAACTCCAATTTTCGTTTTCAAGGTTCTTCTTAGTCAGATTCAGACCAACGTGTACTTCGGCCAATATTTTTTTGGGCTTCATAAGAATGCAGGAAAATAAGCCGAATGATGACTTATAAAACAAACGCGCAAGATATTGCAACATTTGCAGACAAATTTTAACTTCGTAGAAGTTGCAAATTCCAAAAATGTGACTCAAACTGATTTTGAATCGATTTCAGAAATTTAATAAATTCATCTTTTATCAAGGAACTTATTTACATCTTCATTTTTTTATTGCTTCTTGCATTTCATTTTAATGTAGGCCAGATCAGAAATGTTAAATTATAACATCTCGATTTTCAAATGACACAATATATATTAAAAATGTCGAATTTTCGTTTAGAAAGCGTTATGTGAAGAAATTATTCAAATTGTATTTTGGGCGTAACTATTACGCGAAGTAATCGAATTTAAAGTGTTTAGTACTGTTGTTGGTGTGCATCACGAAATTTACGCAATTTATTCATCGCCGCAAACGTACAAGAATCATAAAAGTGTGAACTCCTGATTGACGATTATTGTTACTACTAAGTGGTAGATACATAATGGTATTATGTAATTTTACAAATTCATTGTAAGATAGTCTTGAGTATGAATTTCCGACTGAATAAATTAGCTATTGTAAACATTTGAACGGTGTGCATAACCAAATATTTAAATAACAAATTTAGCTGGTTATTTAAATCGTCTATTATTTAATGATGCAAATAATTGAGAGAATTATTACATGAAAAAATGTGATATTTGTCACACTTCGTCTGATGACCTTAGCATTTTTTTGCATTTTCAGGATCTTTATTTATAGACAACGGATTCTTTTAACTCAAATTTCCTAGAATTGAAAAACTACCATTTAAGCATACTATAAAAATAAATAATCACTTGTAAATACGACGTGTGTGCAACAATGCATCCAAAGTGTCGCTACAAGGTTTAATTACTCATAATATCACAGTGAAGCGCGTCTGAAATCATTGAATTGTTTTGCAACGCGTTAGAAATCTGACAATGAAACAATGAATCACATCGTCTTTCTCAATATGTGATTGTTAGAAATCATTGCCAATCAAAGATAGATCAGCTTTTTACATCTTTTGACTGCTCTTCTAAAATAATGGCTTCCTAATGATATTGTTTCAACTAAATTAGATATGAATTTGCAATGATTAAAATTGTTTGCAATGATTAAATTTGGTTGAGGTGAATTGTAATTGGTGATAACCGGATTCGTTCCATCTGCGTACATAAATGGCGATCTCTGAACGTCATTAGACCAAAATTACATATCCGTAGTCTACAATTACGTAGGTTAGTGATGTCTAATTCGTTTGAACATCTGGAATTATAAAAAAGGACTAACGGTTAGCACTTATAACCGGGTAATCAACGCGATGATAGACCAACACGGAATTTAAGAAATCCTTGGTGATATATTTGGCGTGAAGCATCAAAATGGTACAAATGTCATGCGTTTGTACTTTATTAGTCATTGTAGTGCATCTCGTTAATGCATCTCGGCTGTAAAAGTGAATTTTAATTACGTTCTGCAATGATCCAGGAAGGAAAAACATTGAGAAAATTACAAGTGTAAACAACAATTTTTGATGAGACAACTCTACAACTCTACAATTCACAACAATTTCAGACAAACCAGAGTGTTAATGTTTTTATATTTATTGTGACATCTGTTTTGAGGACACCTTTTTCAATTACTTTGAATGATTATTCATTGATTAATAAGAATTATTTTTGCATATTTTGAATATAATTCAAAGTCACAACAAATTGATAATTTCATTGAATTATAAATTCACTATTATTTTTAAGCTCATTCATATGCGAGTATTAATTGTTAATCAAACGATGCATATTAAATTAAACAGCAAGGCAAGTTTTGACGGTGGAAACATTGAACTTGCGATTGTCGCCTATTGTTTGTTATTGCAAAACAAACAAGGTAGCCGTATGTTTTAATGTTTCAATGGAACAGAATAACCTTTTCATTAATTTGCAACTTTCATTGTTAATGCTTTTTAATTTGAATGAATTGTAAGATAGTATAGTTGTAATATGACGAGAGTTGACAAAATTGAAGATACCAATTTACAATTGTTGTCAACGTAATTATGAGAATATTCGACGATTTTCCATGACCACATCACTGAGAATTTCAAAAGTGAAGTAGGCATCCACATTTTAATTTTATGCATATGTCAAATGTTCATTGTTGTGCTATTGGCATTGGAAATATGAGGGTCGTTAAATTTTTAAAAGAAAATGTCCTACTTTAAAAACGATTTTGATAATTATATAATTGCTCAGAAACAAATGTATTTAAATTAAGCCAACACGTGTGAATTCCTGTGGTGATTTTTTGTATCAGTATTTTTTCTTTTTGTTTTGATTGGGAGCAAACATTGAAAGTAAAACTCTTGTTGGTGACCGTGAAGTTTAAAGCGGATTTCTTTGGTGCTACCTCTCTTAAATTTTTGTTCGCTGACGACTTCGACATCATTAATCCAAATAAAATTACATAATTTTCGAATATGCGAAGGCGATCGCCAAAGAACTATAACTTCCGCACCTAATGAAACAGAAAACAAACAAACTGGTTCAATTTTTTACAAAATTAGATTCGCAAATTATAGTTTCATAAAAAATATTGACTAACCCATTTTGATAGGACATTAAATTTTATCGCGCCAACTTTAATCACTTGAATGAAATAAATGCCATCTTTGGGTTTTTATTATTTGCACAATTACATCTTGATTTACAGCGTTGTGCACATAACGAGGGCAATGTTTACTTTGTTCTGATGTTTTCAATTCGAAAGATGGCTGCATTAATTGTACTTTGCCATGGGAGCATGCAACGAATGCACACGGCTTCAAGGCGCATGCAGTAATCCATCTTCATCGGGGCATCGAGCGGAAAAACATTCTTCGCACATTGCAAAAGTAACGACGCGATGGCAGGCGGCTTAACGGCGCGCGATTTATGAATTTGCACGCGCGATCATGATTCAGATGACTTGGTCGTTATGATGAATATTCATTAAGGTTGCAATTAACCTACTTAGTAGCTAATTAATTAATTGCTGGTGTTCTTGTTCGGATTTACATAAGCGCACTTCGCTCCCTGGATGTGATTGTTCTTCGATGGAAATAAATGGAAAAAATCTGTATCAGCTTTTGAAAATGTGATAGGTTCTTTACGCTTCATTGGTGCGTGGCAATCTTACATAACAATAAAGTGGTTGCTAAGCTTCGAAGATACGGCAGAATAATGCTTCAATGCCTTTGTCAATAACGCTGCTCGATCAGCTGCAATTCACATTGTAATTATGCATATGGCGCTCTCGGGGAAGTTGCTGAATGTAACTTAACTTGTGCTTGGTAACAATACACGTGTCGGTTTTAATCGAATGATAATTTCAAAGTAAAAGTGTAGTACATGTATACTGATTGTGATTTGTTCACATACGTGTAACATACATGGGTATTAATTATATATCATTCAGTGTATTTTGATTTGTTGAATAGATTGCAAGAAATGTGAAGTAATTCAAGATGTTATGAAAAATTAGCATATCATTTCATTTCTGCAATGCATATTAAATTATCTTTGCGGAATCTATTATTTATTTATCATTATTTATAAATAATAGGACTCATTGTCAGTAAAAGGAACCTGTTCCGATCGAATTTGGATTTACTGATATAAAAAGAAGAAAATTACATTTTAAAACCATATGCTTTTCTTTATTATAATTTTAATCTTGGAGTGATTTAACATGTTTCAAGCTCTACAATTGAAATGGAACATGTTTCAAACCATAATAAGACTCAAATTAGTCGAACCACAGTAAATGAGGCCCAATATTGTTCAAACCACAATAGATGAGGTTTAATATGGTTCGAACACCACTAAAAGAGGCTCAATATGTTTTGAACCACAATAGATCAGACTGAATGTTGATCAAACCAGAATAGATGAGGCTCAATATGGTTCGAACCACCAGTAAATATATTAAAGTAATAACATATCTTTTCTGGAATAATGATTTTTCATTTTGTTAGTAGAATATGGTAATACTCAAAGGAAACTTTGAATGATAATTTTCAAAATCACAGGAGAGTAAATCAAAGAGTAGTTGTAATTTTATTAAAAATGAAGTACTTATTTGCAAAATTTAATAGGCCTATATGCACTCTGCAATATGTAAATCTGAAAATTCAAGTTTTTGTGAATATACTTCAGAATGAAACTGGTATGCATTGTATGCGATTCCATTGGAAAGAAAAGTGGAATAAGGTAAAAACGTGCGTGGAATTAAATACCTGACTCTCTGCACGTTGTTTTGCGCACAAAGGTGAAGTTCATTGCGATTATGTGAGCTGCTTTAACAACAACCAGCAGGTCGAACCGAAGTCGCATGGCTACATGAACAGTGCATATTCTCATATGTGCAATGAAGAGCGACGACACACGCAGTCGCAACGAAGGTAACTTTGAATTATCCTAGATAGAAATGAATTTATTGAGCAATATCATGGCCTTAGTTGCTCGCGCTTCTTTGAATTGAATTTACGAAATTGCTCAATGGGCACGCACAATGTCTGAAACCATCCAAATATCACGAAGATGTAAGATTTCAAAAGTTCTTTTGTGGGTGGAATCCTGGACTCGTGAAATAACTTGGAGCCATAAAAGTGCACTCTTGTTCTTGCAATCTTTTATTATTTAGCCGAGTTTAATGAACAAAATAATAAAGTGAATCTGGTAAAAATGTCGCAAGTGCTTTGAAATCAGCGGTTTTGTCTGCGGCTTTTTTTAATTACTTGTATTATCATAAAAGTTAATGGCACGCATTCACGCGTTTGTTTATTTGTAATGATACTGCATGATCGTTGAACGTGAAGCGATAAGAGATGCTTCGATAAAATTATAATTGATTATTGCTTGTGCTTGGCGATCGGTCAGCAGATACATGTCGACCTTGCAAGGCCATAATTAGCCGATTTTAATGAATTTATAAGAGATTCGAAAAATGTATATAGAAAAAAGAGAAAAACTAGACGTTTTGCATATTCTATGTGTAACCAAGCATTCACACTTTGGAAGTTATTCGAAAAATATTTGATAAACAATTTTATTTTAATGTTGAAAAATTCTTTTAAAACAATTTACATAAAATTTACGTGCTGATTACATAAGTTAAATATTTTCTTTTATGGCTCATTGGTCAAAGTACCTCATTCAGCTTGATTATTCATAAGTAGCCAAATTAGTTATTGCTTTTGTATAATTATCTTTGATTATTCCTTTCATGCATTGGTTGGTTTTTACTTTTTAAATTACCGAATTATTTACGTAAATGTTTAATCACTATTCCATTGCATCTACAAATGTTGTATATTTTCCATATCCACAAACCTTATTGTTATTATAATTGCATTGTATGTGTAAAATATTACGCAAAGATTTTGGCGTAGCGATAAAACATAAGTTACCAAAGTGTAGCAAGCAGGTTGTTGCTAAACTAAAACTTACGTTAGTATTTGGAACGATGGGTTTCCCTTCCGTCATTGTGCTTTGCGACTGGTTTGGAGATATTTTAAAATAATTCTAGATTTAGCGCAGCGAATTGCCTCCCCCCGGCGGAAATGGAGTCCAGGGTAGAAATTCGCAACAATCAAAAATTCTATAAAATATGCCTCTGTCGCGTTTGCCCTTTTCGTATGACGGACGTCTATCGCTTCCAATGCTCTGTGCACATGTGTTGTCGCGTTCCAATACGATAAGAGGATCGCATCCAAATAACCAAACACCGACCGAACACACCACTCTCTTCGAACTCTACGCGGATACTGTACGCAGCATCCCACCATACATTTGTTTAAATAGTTTTTCGAAAAACGACTATGCTGCTGCCTTGCTCGGAACGCAGCACGCGCGCCAGCGAACAACCGACTGCTTGTTGCCCGCACTTGGCGGACTCTTTCTTGGCCCGGTCGCGGTCGCGCCGAAAGCGCACTCAGTTTGTTGTTTAGGTTTGTTTGTCTTTGGTCTTTGGTGTCTTCAGCGAACTTGAGGAGTGCGCTTCCATGTCTTCTGCTACCGATTCCATTCAGAGTTACTTTATGGAGATACATTGAGTCGGTCATAAGATCCTTTTGCAAGAGTTGTGCAGACAGTATCTGATTAATTCTGGAAACTCCCAATGGTCTCTGAAAATCCCGAAAGGAATTCCAAAAATATTATTTGAATTTCAAATAAAATTATCTCAGCGGTGGTAGTTTTTCTTTCAGAAAACACAGTTGTATATCATGGAAAGAATATTTGAAATTTTTTGTGATATGGTGAACTAATAGGTTGATTCACTATTAGACATTTGTTATATTATTTTGCATTTATCACAATTATCCTATCTTTCTGGTTAGTTATCAGTTCCTTCCTTGCAAATTCTGGAAGAATTGAAGCGGAAGAATTTTTCAAATATCTGTCTGAATTGCTTATCAGAAATGAAGGATTTTCATTAAAATAGTTTTGTAAGCCTTAAGTTCAATTTTATTTTCTTCAGTCATCTTTACTGTTTGTGATCATGCATTGTCCTGTACAAAATTACGTTTTTGCGACTAACAAGTGCAGAAGCTCTTTATGTGGTTGAGGAAATTGAAAATATATTATTAGTGGTTAATGCATAATAAGTTAAGGTACCTTTATTATTTAGTGAGAACAAATTAAACGTCTGATAAGAAACTGAAGTTACTTATGAGAGTCAATTCTTAACCAAAGAAATTTAAATTGCTATTAGATGGATAGAAAATATGATAGAAAATTGTGGCATAAGGTTAATCTAAAATAAATCGACATGTAATGGAATTAAAATTTTATAAAAGTTTCTGTCGGCTTAGAGTAATTTTGTCAATTTGTAGCTGTAAAGATAGTTGATAAAAGGACTACATTCTGAGTTATATTATGTTTTCAAAAATACATATTATGGTTTCTGAAATACAATCTGAACTGAAATTTTTATTTTTGTTACTTTATGGAGATTCATGAGTACCTAATAAGATTATTTTGCAAAATAGTGGAGAATATCAAATTAGTTCAAGAAAGTACCAACGGTGCATGAAAAACTCAACATGAAATTGAGAAATAATAATCTCCAAGTCAAAGTGCTATTTGTATTATATAAAAAATATTTTTGCTGTGATGAACTATTTTGTCGATTCATATGCAGTTTTTCTTTATTATATTTGACATTTATTATATTATTATTTATTCACCAGAATTATCTATAACCATTTCCCCTCCTAACAATTTTTTCATGGTAAAATCTAGTTGGTTTGAACTGGAAGAAGTTTGCAGCAACCATCAAGTATTTTCATACAAAAAGGTTTGTAAGGAACAAAAAAGTTGACAGTACATGTTTGTAACTAAAGAATTTTTCATTGAGTGATTCTTGATTGCTTGATTGATTGTAGACTGAATGAAAAAAATAGTGGTGAATACAAAAACTAAACACCAATGATATAATTTTGATGTTTAACGATTGCAGAAGAAATTTCTTCTTACTTATGATTCGACCAAATATATGAACCTATATGAAGTAAATTCAATGGTGGTCTGTAATTTTTGATAATTAGTAATTAATTCCTAATCAGGTAATGTAAATTGTAGAAAAAGAAGTAATATAAGTTTAATGTGAATTAAATCTGTATAATATGGAATCAAAGTTATATGAAATTTTTATTCAAATTCACAAATGAGATGCATTTGTTACATTCTGAAATTGTTGTTATCTACACAATTAATAGGTGTTAATTAGAGCTATAATTAATACCACTGAAATTAGCCAATTTCGAAAATTTACGAGTGTCCAACGATTGATTTATTTCCAACATTATCCAAGATAAAAGTAAGATTAAATTAAGTAGCGCATTATTCATGTTGGCCATGTTGCACGCATTTTAAACAATAGTGACTAATAATAAATTTACATGACGATTACTTGTACTTTCATTTCGTTATGATATGATCAATT
>JARJDZ010008715.1:0-59441 GCA_030264555.1 Aleochara sp. GC000083 | reverse complement strand
TTTTAATAACGGCACGATTCCTTTGGGTCACGTTATAATTAGGACAATTTTGTGCTGAGACGATTCTCAACCATTTCGTTCAGCTTGCTATATGTATATTTGTTTCTGTGTATGATGTGTGTGTGTGTACTTCATTTTGCATCCATTCGTCGTATGATGAACGGATATTTATCTGTAATCATTCAATGAATTCCTCTTAATTCACATTTGCAATTCGACGATTTTGCATTGCGAACTTTAATTTACTTTAATTTTTATTTTGTATCATTAATTTGCGTAATTTGCCAGATGGCATGTGTAACTTAGATATTCTTATAAAGTACGTAAATGTGATCGTGAAACTCGTGAAAAGTGTTTTAATATTTCACGACTTTGACTTTTTTTCATTGTTTTTTGTTGGTAGTAGTTTAGTTGCTCGATGCGAATTTGCGCCAAGAAAATTTGCAATCATGTGATTGTTTGACGTGCGAGTTGCTAAATGATTGATTGATGGTCAGGATTATTTTTATTAGATTTGTCCAAAAATTAAATATGAATGCATGCAAAAATACACTAATGATTTTCACGTTTTTGTTTTGAATTTTGGTTGTCATTCTTATTCAATTAATTATTTCACAAAATTTTTCTTGAGGAATATTTTAAATATAGGTAAACAATTTGTTAATGGTTTTTTTAGCACGAAAACTGATGCTTTGAATTTTTGTTTATAGAGTTTTTCAGTAAATTTTCAACTTCATCCCAAATTATCATCGATTAATAAATAATTTATTTCATTAGGAAATATCTAATCAATAACAATTTTGTAGATGTTATATTTTTCTGAAAAAAAAAACCAATTCTTAATAATCATTTTAAAATTTCGATGATTTTATCAGTATTTTTTTTTTTCATTTCTTAAATGACAATTTTGTGTTTTCGTTTATACAGTTTTTCAGTAAATTTTCAAGTTTACCCAATATTATCATACATTTATTGATTTATTTCATTAAGAAATATGTAATCAATAACAATTTCTCAATTTATTGATGTTATATTTTTCGAAAATAATAACAGCTTTAATATAATGATTTTAAATTTTCTTTAGTTTTAATTGCAAAATGTCATGTTAGATTTCCATTATTTAAAAAAAAGTTGTATATTTTTTCTTAATAATAATTTTATCGTGCAAAACAAACAAAATTTAATAGACATGACACATTGTTATAAATATTTTTATTAAATCTCTAGAGATGCATTAGAAATCTTGCAAATTATTCTAAAATTTGCCATTATTTTCAATAACAAATCTGAATAGCAACCAAAATTTAAAGTAGCTTATCATTTTTGAAGATTATTAATTTGCAGGTTCCGAAGATAACTTGCAATTTTTGAACCAAAAAACATTTGCAAGTTTTCTGAACTTTTGGATCAAAACAATCACCAAAAAATCATTTCGAAAAACCATTAGTGCAAAACGTTATGAATTCCAAGTTCTATAACCTCTCCTCGAAAAATTCGTTGAAGAGAAAATCACAAAAGGTAATTCGAACATATAATCTTCTTCCAAACTATTATAACACCAACATCGAAACGCTATTATCTTCATCCGACCATGGGATGGCTAATAAGATGGACTACCGTTTAATAATACTCCACTCACTTTATAGAACCCTCAAATTATCATCTCCGATGGATAACCTCCAATTTATAAATCAAATAAATTCCTCCATTTCTTCTTCCATCTTAGTTTATCTCAGAGATCGTCATAGATCATTATAGATCCTCATAGATGTTCAATGTAATGCCCGAAATCGATGTAAACATATTTAGATCCTCAAATGATGATTTACACACAAGTTTTGAAAACGAAATGTATAAAGAAAAACAAAAATACGATTGCGTCGTGACAAACATGAAATTTCGCGTCCAGACAAGATAAATATTTTCCCTAACAAATTACATTAAATTAAACTTGTACAGTGCCCGCTTGGCTGTACTCTCTTCGGTTTTTATTAATTCGGAATCAGAAAGCACTTTGGCACTTGGCCAAATTTCCCGATTTTATGACACTTTATATTTAGCCGCTATTTAACATTTATCGCTAGTACATTATTATTAATAGCACAACATTCGAATGGGCGGGCGATGGAAGTCATGCGAAAACAACGATTTTTGAGGTTTCCTCCAAATTGCAAGATTAGCTCATTTTAGTTTAGTTGCTCATAACAAATAACAAAAATGAAATTTTGCGTTTGCGAAATTGCATGCAAGACAATTAAGTTCAATCAAGCACGGAAACTTTGCAAAAACACTCGCTTGTTGTTTCTTGATTATCTTCTGTATTTTTGGCGAACAGTTGATGATGATGATCATGCTCACGTGACTTTGCTATCGATGATCCATCCAAAATCATTGATTGCGCGCCCAAATGATTGACGGACGGACATTCATATTTTGGGGCCGACACAAAACGACCAAATAAACATATTAAACTATAAGCCCGAAAATCGGAAGCCGCAAACGAAAACGCAAAGGAAATGAACAATTTGCAAAAATAACACCATTCATTTTTCCAGAAGGTACTTAATTTCGGCACGAAACTCTTCTTCATCTGCTCGTATTGATTACGACAACCGTTATTTATCCAAAAATTCATTTGTTTCAATGCAGTTCATTTGTAACCTTTTTTGGTTCCTGCTCCTGGTGTTTTTTTTTTTGGGTTTCGGTGTTGGTAAAGGAAGCGTGCAGGAAAAACAAATTAATTTGTTGAAATTAATGATGGATGCGTGGTAGGAAATAATTTGACAATTGGAATTCTGTTGAGTCAGCGCGTATAAAGTAGCTCTTTGGCTGAATGAGGAGGCGGTCGAAGACTTCCAGCCTCTCTTCTCGTTCGAATGCTCAGTCGGTGGCAGCCAAACACACGAGGAAGCATTCGGAAAAAGTGACTTGCAGCTTTTTCTTGCTTGGGAGAGCGCGCGTGCCGAGATGCCACACTTCATTGCTACCGACCATTTCGTTTATTTGCTCCTTCTCGTCTTCTGTCTATTATATAATCACTCGGTTTCTATTGCTTCCAAAAAGAGAGTACTGCAAAAAATCATTAGAAGCTTCACGTAAGTTACATAACCTAGAATTGGTTGCAGGACCAATTTACAGAAGAGGATATTATAGTGGAATTTAGTAGTGGTAATTGTTGTTAAAGTTTTGATAATACTAGTTGACATTTGGTTATTTTCATTCGCTATGTGGAGGATCAGAAGTGCCATTCTGCTCAACAGCTGACAATGGCCATATTTTCTAACATTTTATTAGTAAACTAGTAAAGTAATATACAATGGGAAAATAAGGTCATAATGTTAATACATAATCAAGCAGAACAACAATCAGTGGTAAAATTCTGTCATATTATTATTATGCTCTCATAATATGCAATTATAATGACTCACAGCAACATTTTTTAACCTATATGATGCTATTTTTGTATTTGCTGCACTTTTAAGATGCCCAAAATGGTTTTCATTAACATGTTCACTTGCATCTACTTCATAAAATATAGAAATATAACATTAGAGTCCTTTGCTCTAAGTGATTTCTTCATTTTTCACTGTTTTTATAGTTTGTCTTCCTTTGAAACAACTGTCACAGATGATTAACCTAGTTTAAAGGCTGATAGCAAATTTGTAAAAAGCATATGATAAAATTAAGGATTTTTCTTGCGTTATTTGATAGCTGAAACTTTTAATAATCATAAACCAACCTTGGAAATCAAGACCTTTGAAATGAAGAGAGCTGCCATATTGCAAATCTTCAGCGCCCCTAGAAATCTAATTGTCAACCCAATTGTTTTAGAACACTAAGCCGAAGTCATGTTTTCATTTGTTCAAGTTGCTGTTACATAGACTTTGTTGAATTCAAAAAACAAACCGGTTTAAAAATGATAGCAGTAACTATAATTAAATAACTCAATTTACTATGTTCAGCACGTAAACTGGTCCCCCAGACTTTTGTCATCCGCATGTAGCTTCGTCAACATCGTTTGTGATTAATTATGCGATGGCGTTTGGAAATCTAGTCAGCCGCCTTTAATATATAAATGAATGTTGTTGTTCTTGCTTTTTTCGTCTTGTCATCTGATGGTGGCGCGCCACGTTCTTCAATTTTGGATATTTCAGTTTGATGTTGCCTTACATTCGACTTGGGCGCCAGATTCATCCACAGCCTCTGGCATCCCTGGTCGTAGGAGAAGAGCTCATGTTTCCTTCTACCTTTGTTTATAATCAAACGCGAGCGGGGCGCGCATGCACAAGTGATCTTGGCATCGAAAAGACATAATGGCTGCGACGGTGAGTGACGGGCATGTTTACGTGCGCTGCCAACATAAACATACCGGAAGTGTCCGCTAATTATAAATATGTTGTCATCAATCATTGGAGGGAGCTGTGTGCGCGTTTGATTCTCGTTCTCTCGTTTCGTTCTCTCTATCTCGGGGTCTTTTGCTTTTTTGTCTGCATTCCGTTCTCTTGGTTTAGGAATAGATAGATATTAAGAATATGTCCACCCTTAAAGTCCACCCTTAAAATCCCCTCTTAAAGTCCACTCTTAAAGTCTCTTCAATGGTAGCAAGTGTTATTGAAATGAAGTTGTTGCAAATGTTAGTTTTTCAGAATTGTAACAGAATTGTAGTAGACCTGATTACAAGCCTGAATGTTGGTCTTACCTGGCAATCCAGGGTTTTGATTCCTCCTATCTAGGAGTGTGTTCGTCAAAATAAAGTCAAAGATCTAGAGGTGTGACTGTGGTGTGGTACCTTGTACCATCAACTTCCATTGTAGATCTCTTATTAATCCAACAGTTCAGTCATTGTTTAAATACGTTATCAAGGAATGCTTAAATCACTTATGGTAACAGAATTCTTCCATCTTGAGTTTCCTCTGTTTCCTCTTACTACAGGATATCAGGATTAGATCTCTTCTCCCTAAACAAACAAGTCCACCATAGTGACCATAGATTATTATTGTATCTTTGGGTTTCTTGGATTCCCTTAAATCCTTATGGGTTTCCTTAGGTTCCCTGAAGACCTTATGACTTTCTTTAGGTTCCCTTACCATCTTGGATCCGACCTACACTTCAAGGTGTTCCCAGACCACATCCTCTGGGTTTTGAACAGCTCCCTTCAAGCTTGACTCAAAGTAAAAAAGCTTAGGAGTAGTAAATAAGGTACAACTCCAAGTACCAACATTGCAGGTATAGGGGGAACTGAAGGAGCAATTACATTCAATTACAATGTATGAGTTATTTTCAGTTGCTAAAGAAGGCAAATGCGCCATAAAGCAAAACGAACCACACCAGACGGTTAATCAAGCATCTCGACCAGCAGCAGTGCATTTTCGAAAAAAAACGCGGAGCCATTCCAGCCTCTGCTATAGCAACGCTATGGCAATAGCAAGTCTTGGCGAGAGGGTATTGTCATACAGAACCCGTCCGGCCTTCATTGTTTATAAGTTTTGCAAGTCGCGCGTATCGTTTTATTGAAATGCGCATGGCGACGTCGATGTCACGTTCCGAGCGTGCGTTCGATGCGGACCCCGACGCCGGAGATGCCTTCCTTAATTGATTAGTTTATACAAGGCAATATTAAAATTGCGCTTGCATATTTCTTCTTCGAGCCCGGCTCGATGAAGAATACGCCGAACGCGGCCAATCATAAAAGTGCACGAAGAGTTTCCACGAAGAGTGGCCCGACACACAAGCACCTCCGCCATATTGTCCTGCACTCTTCGTGTACAACTCATGACGAAAGTCGAATAAATGAATCGGCTCGTTTATTAAATGTGTGCTTCTTTGCCATTTTGTATTCTTTGTTTTCCACTTTTACTGCGCGCTTGATGAGAGTGGGAAGAGTCGTAAAAAATATGGCGAAGAAGTTGAGGGGCAAACACAGCTACACAGAGATGATGATGATGATGATGGTGATCATGATGGAAGGTGACGTTTGTGACGACGGGAGTTATCAATTCAACTAAAATGGCAGAACAAAGTGCTTTTTAAGTCGGCGTGCAATCCTCGAACAGCAAGGAGTATTTAACATTGTTGCTTTATGGCAATTGCAATTAATTGATGTTGTACACCTAACATAATCTGCAAATTTTGTAGAGTTGGAATTGGTTGTTGCTCGGAAAGTTGGGAAGTAATTAATTTCTTAATTGGTAACTGTAACTTCATCGCACTGTTTACATTTAATCTGGAAAATCTTCAATATATGTGGTGGTTTGAACATTGTTTAAACTCTACATAAAAAGTTTTCAATATACAACTTCATATTCAGCCAGGATAACCAGGATATTTGAGCTTAGATGGTCCGTTTTACCACATGAACCTTATATTTCGGATTTTGCCTTGATAGTTTATCACTTTTCTGTTCTTTTGAAGCCTTTTTGAATGGAAAAGTTTCAATATTGAGCATCAGGCCATTGAAAACTTCTTCCAATCAAAACCTATTATATTTTCCATCTCAAAATTAATTTTGGAGCTTAGTTTATCTACATACTACATAAATTTTACTCACCGGATCTTGCCTTGATACATTATCACATTTCTGTTCCTTCAAAAACTTTTGCAAAGGAAAAATCTTCAATATTGATGTTCATGCCATCAAAAACTTGTTCCAATCTTCTTCTAATTTATTCCTTCTCAAAACCAATTTTGGAGCTTAATTTATCAGTTTTATTTTTTATTACATAAATCTTACTAGCACGATCTTGCCATGACACATTATCACATTTCTGTTCCTTCAAAAACTTTTGAAATGTAAAAATCTTCAATAATAATGTTCATGCTATCGAAAACTTCTTCCAAACAAAAGCTACCATATTTTACAAGGAAGGAATTGATAAACTGATATAAAAACCGGAAGTTACTTCAGACTCCGCTTAATATTTGACAACATTTCTTCAAAAAACTGTTGACTGCAATAATGGTACAACCTATCACTAATTAACATTAACCCATAGGGCTAATTGATTGAAAACATGGGCAATCACCATTGTAACCAATTGCAACCTACGAAGAAGAACTCTTTCTTAGTTTCGGTTCTTCCAGCATGCAGCTTCGTAGTTATCATACAATTTACAAGCGTATGCATGCGATCGATACAAAGTAATTACAAATTTGAGAACAGATGTTTCGGTCTTTCATCTTAAATGCATCCTCCTTCTGCATGCACGTCCGAATGATGTTGGTTCAGAAGACGGGCGTGCGTGCCCCGAGGACGCGACCAATAAGTCATTACAATAATAAAACGTCCGTTTAATGCGCTCTTTGAGAGTATTTGATTACGTTTCGAATGTAATTAACGACCGGCTCTACCTTTCGTTGTCCATTTGTTGTTGCCCCATCAACTCAGCCGCACCACGAAACAACCAACAACAACAACAACCTCAGTGCTACAAGAAGAAAAGCAACGTCGATCATTAAATCGATGTCAATCGAAGGATAATTGAATGAGAAGGACGGGGCATAAACAATGCGTTGACAGGCCAGTTAATCGACGATACGCACTGATTGCTCGAGGATGCGTTTTTAAATTTACAAGCCAGCCACGAGAAGAAGACGTGGAGCGACAAAGAAGGCGGAACAACGAGAAGGAGATGAGTTGAAATCATCGTATAAATCCCCCGATTACATTGAACACTAATTAATATTATAATACGCTGGCTAATGATTCTGAAGGAGCTGCGCTTCGGAGCGGCCATTGTGCGCACCACCTGTAAAAGTGTCTGCGGCGATGATGAACGAGTGGTGCGAGCTTCTCATTAAATTTGCGTAAATTTGGGAGGGCATAAAGTACCACGCGTAATTGGAATGGCGAGTTGATTCCACGCTTTGCATTTCAACACGTTGCAGCCGGGCAAATTGCAAGCGATCGGCCATCTTGATGTATGCGGGAAGAAGATGGCGCTATTATTGGTGCAATAAATAACCAATATAAATAAGTCCGATCAGTAATTACACGAGATAGATACTGCCCAAGGTGCGCCCTTTTTAATAAAACGTGACATATGATTAACAAGTGTATCCTTCTTCACCTTCCTCCTTCTCGTTCAGCGTTCCTTCCTTCGTTTCGTTTCGTTTCGTTTCGAAGCATCCAAAGAGGCAGCATTTCGCTGACATTTAATACAATGTATACGCGCGCCCGGAGTATATAAATGGATGTAATATGATGTGTATGGGCACAACAAGCATGAGGTGTGAGCCTCTCATGTATTGTAATGCAATGTAATGGAAAATATCCTCAAACATTTCTGTCCACTGGCATTGCTGCAGCTGAACGAAGAGGAGAAGGCTGCATGCGTGCCCGAAGCCTCGCTTCATTCATTTCATTCTCCACTCAATTCCAATCCATTACATTTCATTCCAGCGACCGATCATCGAATGCATTCTTTATTAACTTGTCGTAATTGTGTTTTGTTTTCACGCCTGGTTAATGCCAAAACTTTAATGTGATTGATAAATGGCTGGAAATTAAATACTCGTTTCTTGTTTGCAAATTGGTAAGATACCTCTTTTGTTTTTTGGATTCGGTTTTATTGGCCAAAAACAAAAGCAACGAATTTACAAAATAGTCGATCAAGTCCTGATTATTTTTTTTTAGTTATCAGCCAAATAAATATTTGGTTCCCTTTTAGCCACAAAGTTAATTTGATAAGGATAAACCACTATTAGAAAATTTTCTTGAGCTTGGATGTTGTACCAGATTCACCTTATTTTCTATATTTTATTTACCAGTTTTTCTGTTGCTTATCCAAACTTTTTGAATTGAGAAACTTCAATTCTGCAATAGTCAAACAACGGTAATACAGGCTAATGTCTTTGAATCCTTGCAACTGACAAGAATTTGCAAGGAAGAAATTGATAAATTGTCAAGGAGATAGAAGAAAGTTGTAATTAATTGTATCGAACAGAAGTTACTTAAAATTTTTAGTAGATGTTTGCCAAAAATCAAGTTTAGTAATTTAAAGTTTTAAGGGTCTCTCAAAAGATGCAAATCAAGTTCAATAAAATTCTCGAATGCCTTTGATAATTTCTAGGATAGTACAGAAAAAGTTGATTGAAATTATTCAGTTGATATATTCTATAAGTTGAAGATCAAAGTAATGTTTTCCCAGTTACATCTTTTTCTTATCATTCCAAGGGATCAATGCAAATATTAAATTACAATTTGCAGAAATAATAAAAAAGAAAATTTCAGTATCCTGAAAGAAACACTTTCAGTTTCAAAGCAAAAATTTTAACTCTCAAAATCCCTGGAATTTTTTAATAAGTCATAGCCAATTCTAAAAATTTTTTTGACCAGCCATAAATTATGTGTTTTTGAACCAGTTTAATAAACTTTTCGATTGACTTTGATAATTTCCAGGTTAGTCCTTGAAAAATTGATTGTTGATAAATTGTCACATTTTCAATTTCAAAGCAGTAATTTCAACTTTCTCTTGGATTTTTTAATCCAAAGTCATAGCCAATTCTAAAAAAAAAAAAATAACCAGCCATAAAATTTGTATTTTTGAACTAGTTTCATAAAGTTCTGAACTTCTTAAATGACTTTGAAAATTTCTAGCTTAATCCTGGAAAAGTTGATAAAAGTTAACAAGTTCATAAGTTAAAGCACAATGCAAAGTTTTTACAGTTGCAACTTTTTCTAATTATTCTAAGGGATCAATGATAGACTATTTAAGAGTTGCTCAAATGACCGTGATAATTTCCAGGTTAATCCTGGAAAAATTGATCAAACTTAACTAGTTGACCTAAGTTGAAGTACAAAGTAAAGTTTTTCCAGTTACAACTTTTTCTTAAATTTCATTAACTGAAACATTTTCAATTTCAGAGCAAAAATTTCAAGTTTCCCTGGATTTTTTAATAAGTCATAGCTAATACTAAAAAATTTTTGACCTGCCAAAATTATGTGGTTTTGAACGATCTTATAAAAAATACCATAAAAACGATGCCTTTCGAAAGTTCGAAATAATAATTGATGAATTATGAAGAATCCAAACATCATTCAACCAAATTAATAAAGTAAACCACCCACAACGTGCAGAAAACACTTACATCTTGCAAAAGTTGAGACAATTGTGCGCACGAATCACCGGAACTACACTCGCTCACGTTTTGCATGAACGCGAATGCAGACTTTCCTGAAACGCAAAAACATTCCGCAAACGCCGATTTAATGCAGCTGAAATGAATCCACCCAGCAAAAACACAGAAAAAGACCAGAAAGCAATCGCGAATCGCTACACAACCTGGAACGAAATCGTCAACCGTCCAAGTAAATTCCATCGCTAACCGCTTTTCTCAAGTTGATTCACTCCAACCGGAATTTCTCTAAATTAAAAATACGACGAGCATTTAATTGCCAACTTATGTTATTAAAGTAATATGCAATCATACCTTATTAAATATTGAAATTATTGCGCTATTCATGTGAATGCGAAGTCTCGTGTATGATGAACGTACAATTTTGAAAGTTGATATTCTAAATTCCTATAAATACCTACTCATGCCATCCTGCATTCGAAAATATATGCTCGATGTGAAATTAATATGTGCCTCAAAGATCATCATTTATTTGTGCTGATGTTGATGTGCCATCAAGTTAGCATGGCGAAGCAGCGAACACATCTGTTCCGGATGTGGAAAAAATCTGTGCGTTTGCATCTTGACGAAAATTAATTTTGAAACAGGAAAAGAACACGATCCACTTCAAAAACGATGGATGGACGAAAATTATCGATTCATACAATTTTGAGGAAATTTAAATAGTTATCATTTGTTTTGAAGATTGTTGGATCAAATGAAGAGTTAAACTAATCTGGTGTTAAAATAAAATTTTGAATTTTAATGCGAAATTTCCCCTCTTATCTTCTTTTATTGCTCCCATTATTCAGTTATTTTGAAAACACATCATCACATGCGAACCTCTTGATGGAAGAAGCTATAAAGTCATATGAAATATAAATCAAACGCATTTTGAGCATTAAAACTTTAATTCCAACGCCAAATGAAATTGCGCGCACGGCCAAAAAAATAACATTCTGAAACTGGCTGCTCACACACATACATACATATATTGGACAACATTACAACGGATTATTTAATTTTATTATCTTTATGATCTTATAAATAGCTAGAGGCGATTTTATTATCGTGTTCTAGTTTTATACGAATACAGATACGAGAACGACGTGGCCCGTGCAAACGTTGTGTTGTTGGGCATTCACCGTCTGCGGCTGAAATGTGAAACATTTAAAATATTTTATTCAATTTCCGAGAAAAATCGTTTAGGCCGCCGCGCATTTCGACGGGGCCCTGAATTAATCCCGCCATTGTTGGGCTGCTAAACATGCCGGCACTTCGCTCTCGTAAATGGGATGGATGCAGTTTTGTTATTGATATGCACTCGTAAGTCAATAAGCTTCGCGATGCCAATGGGCGCGAAGAAAAAATATGAATAGACTGGATGCGGAGAAGTTGAGGGTGCTGCGTTCTGGATCGTAAACTTGAAATGGATTTCATGCAGCTGGGATGAACGATGAAGACCTTTGCTCTTTGTTTTGGTCCTCGACGTCAACTTTTCGGCTACAATGTTTTCCGATTTCGAAATGCAATTTGGCATTCATCAATTGTTATTAATCAACAGGAATGTTTGAAATCAACAAATTACAATTCAGTCTGATTTTTTCAATGTGAGGGCGAAATTGTATGCAACCCAACACACAAACGAATCTCTCCCCTAAACATATCCTTCCCATATCTATGATTATCTTGAACAAGGATATTTCAGAAATATTTGTGTTTATGAAGTTTGAGCATGCAAATAGAAATGTCGTTCTAGGAAGCTCTAATTGAACATATTTCCATTTGCAATTTACTATTTGAAGCTAGAATGTGCAAAATAAAATGTCGTTTTGCAAATCTCCAAAAAAAGTTCCTTCCAATTGCCATGTATTCATTGTTTTTGCGGTAATCAATTGCAACATCTGAAATCAACAAACTGCAATTTATTCCATTGTTTTTCCTATATAAGGGAAAATTTGTAGGCAACCCAGCATACAATTACTTCTATCCCAAACCAAATATCATAATGGAATAATGATAGATTATCCTGAAATATTTTTTGTTTGTGACATTAGAGATGTCGTTTTGCGAACTATTAAATCTGAACAGAATTAATCTGTTTTTTCATAAGGACTGGAGGATTTCATCCTTAAATAATTATCCCGTTTGAGAGTGGAATTCAGTGTCAGTTGGCCTTAATCAACTTTTATAGAAATAATCTTTAAACATTTGTATAATTATAATTCATTATATCTCCATGTAAGGGCAAAATGGTAGGCAACACAATGTACAAGTGAATCTCACCCTTAATTGGTGTATATTGAATTGCCTATAATCAACTTATTTGCCAATTACCTGAAACCTTTTTAATACTGATATCATTGAAACGTATACAAAGAAATTCTCTTCGCAAAACTTCCATATGAACATTCTCTGATTGAAAGTGTTTTCTCGTTGTTTAATGAATTCGTAAAATTGCTCCTCCTCCTCCTTCATCGCTGCCGCCGTCCTTGTTGTGACTAACATAAGTACTTAATGTAAATAAAAGCTCATCAAAAAAGCCTACATAATTACCATTCCGTAGCCGCGCATATGATGAAGTCGAAAATAGAATTATGTCCCTGTCGGCCGATGATATCTCCGCGTCGTTCGTTGTGTTGCATGCAGCAGCAAACTTTTCTCGTGCTCGTTCGTCGTGCGCGGCCGTCTTGACGAACTGCTAAAATTAAATCAATCATTCCACCACATATTCCGTCGTCTCCTCCATTCGTCTCTGATTTACACGCACATATCTATCTATTTGCATCATGTTTGTTGCCCTACCTATACGCCCGTATATCTATACATCTCTGGATCGACAGTGTTCCTCGAGGATGTGGTGTGGTGGTAACACAATTAAAAAGGAAGACGCGCACGTTGCGACGGCGACATCGTCGACGGCGCACGTGAAAACTTACGCCATGGATGACGGATTATTAAGACGAATCTCGGCGACAAACAAAATATATAAAAATATCACTCAAACAGATTCCAACAACGCAACGCCCAGGCAAATGCCTTGGCGAACCATTAACTCTTCTATTGAGGTATCATTTATAAATAGGTTTAATCACTGTTCTAAATTTCAATTTGACGTTGTCACTGTCAGCTTATTCGGTTTCTACCTACTTTATTCTCGAATCGTTTACTGTTCCAAATTAGATGGCCCTAATGCGATGATTCAATAATCGTCTATTACGTTATTTTGTATATTTGAAAGAAAGGTGGCAACAGGAAATTATTTCCTTCAATTCCGATTCCATTTTTGGTGTTTTCAAATTGTTTGAAAAAGTTTGATTAGTTTTCTTATGCAATAGTTCCATTTTTGCCTGTAGCTGTCACTAGCTACCAGTATTTTTTGAAGATGCAAAATGCATTTTTAATTATTTTCTGTTTTATTTGAATTTAAAGAGACTTGCAAATCAAAATTGAAAAAATACGAAAATTTTAGACACCAAATTTGTTTTATTGATGAATAATGAACTAAAGTCCATTCTTTGTGTTAAAGCGAAACTTTTTGGTATGTTTTCTAGCATGTAGGTGTCACCACATACTTTTTTAATATCATCGGATAAAAAGTCTTGCAAGTCATATTTTTGGCAAGTTAAACCAGCCGAAATTTATTTATTGCTAAGCGAAATGTTGTATTTCAACGTTAAAGAATACCAATAAGATTTATTTTTGTTTTGAAGTGGAATATTCTTTAGTTTGTTTTTTAACGTGCAGGTGTCGCTACTTGTTTAAAACATGAGAATTTAAAAAAAAACATTGTAAAACAGTGATCTTTATAATTCTAGCATTTATTTAATTATCTCATTTAAATATATTGAATTGACGAAGGAAAGAAATGGATTTAATAGTCGTAAAATTACCAATAAGTTTTGGTTTCGTTTGGGTAATTTGATTTTAGCCTGCAGGTGTCACCACTTTATTTAAAATCAATTTGAAATTTTATAAAGTTTTAAAGTTTTTTGAAACCTTGATTTAAGGAAATCTAACTCGAAATTTGTTGAATTCGTAAACAAAAGGTATAGATTTTACGAGTGTAAGTTTATACAGTGGGAATTATAATTGCTGTTCAACAACTTCACTCTTCTGTTGTTATATTCTTCATTGAATTTCATAACGTTCCGTCCGTCCATCCATCTATCCATCCATCCATCCATCAATTTTCACATGGCGCACATAATTACGACTGTGGCACAAACGCTGAAGTCGAATCCCATCCGCGGCAAGCAGCACTATAATTTCGATCCACTTGAAGAGAAAGAGCTCATAGATTATTGCGATTATTATTATAAACAGTTTCTCTCTATTATACTGTCGGGGCCCGACTGCAATGCCCGGCTCCTCGGGTACTTATGCCATTACATTCAATGGCCGCATGCGATAAACAATATTCATGTACGAATTATTATGCTCGATGTGTGTATAAAACGTCAGTCAATGATGGCTCTTGCGCCTGGGCTTCAATTGCACCTCAAACAGGGTTAAAGTTGAAAATGTAAAATACTTCTTCTATTGCTTGCCTCTTCGACCATTCCCTCCCACAGTCTCTTGCTCGTTCGGTCGCATTTTGCAGGTTGCTTGCATTTCGCGCATTTATTTCGACTTCGACGTTGCATGTCCGCACGATATTTCAAAATAGTTTAGACACGTACATTTTCATACACATACTTCTACACTGCGTATGCAAAATTCGCGTTGTGTGCATTAATTATTGAAAGTAGTCAATATTGATTATATGATTCAAATTAATAATTGGTGGGTATTTTTTGTGCAAGGCAATTTTGCACAAAAGTGACTGGAATAAATATTGCAAAGTCGTTTGCATTATTCCCTGTATATTATGAGAATGAAACGAGAGGAATACACTTGCAGGTAGCATTTTTATAGAAAAAGGAGCGGCAGCGTTTGCTACAAGTTCAGGAGTTCAATAATAAAATTGCGCTCGCGGTTAAAGAGAAAATGAGGGAGGAAAGAAGTACGTAATAAGCAAATATTTTAATTTCTAATAGATCGGTCGATACCACGCGCGCACGAATCTACTTAAACAATTACGAGCCGGGGAAAATGATGGCGTGATACGCCAACAACACATAAAATTGGTGATCGCCCAAAGTATTCACATTCCCACAAAAGTATGCGGCTTTATGCTAATTTATAAATATTTCTAGTTCTTATTAAATTAACCCTTCAGTGAAAGACATAAAAGATATAAAACAAAATTCTCTCTTGATCGAGAATTAACAAACTGACATTATAGCCAATAAACATCAAGTTATTTTTTTTTTTCAACAAAAGCTGAAAATCAAGAAATGATTGTTCGTTTTAGTTACAAATAAGATTTGAAATTAATTGCTTATTCAGTAAATTATCATTCAAAATTGTATACATACTTTTTATTCTATTCGAATAAATGTTTGTTTTTCATATTCGTTTCGGTTGTCTGTAAGGAATTTTGTTTTCCCAAAAACACTCCATCTTTTGATAGTTGACAGTTTTTCTCCACCAATTCATAGGCAACAAAATCTCATGAAAAACAAACATTTAACTGATAACATGAAAAGTATTCGTGCCATTACTGTTTAAATAATATACATAAAACTGAAATTACATATGAATTATATAACAATTTTCATGATTATACAATTTTGAAATGTCATCAAAGTAATGCTATGTATACAATATTAATAATCAGATTTATTTTTATAAATCTCAATGGGGTATCATTTAATTCTTTTGGCGCATATCTAATATGAGGTCTAAAATTATCAACTAATTTTGCTTACTTTTCCTTAATAATCATCTTCCATTTTTATTGCCAGAGCGATCATTTTTCATTTGTTTGTTTCAGATTCGATTGAATAACAAAAAACTATAATTCTTATGCTTAATGATTTACAAATGTGCGCTTCAATTAGAAATTATCCTGCTTGTATAATAGATGTGACATTGTTTATGCTTGCATCCTTGATTTGAGCTATGGAATCCGTCGTGTCATTGAGGAAAGCGTCGTTTGGGCACGTTGCCTCTATGATTGTTATATGACTAGTGACAAATTTAATTGCCCTGTTAATCAAGTGCATGTAAATGAGATTAGGCAATATGCGAATGAGGTGCATGCGCACATTGGTCGCATTGGGTGCGTTCAACTTGATCGTGCACTATGCGCGCAACTAATTTCAATATTAATCGGTCGGCGAGCGCATAAATATCGACGGAATGAGGCATAGACACGTTCGCGTGATTTATATAAACGGAAAATCGCGCTCGATATTGCCGCTTGCAGAATGCAAACGAACGGGCAGCAACTCTCTTCGAAGCCTTCGCTTCTCTACCGCACCGAATTGGATAAATGGTTATTGCCATCATCTCGGTACACCCGACCCGGCGCAGCATTATGCGGATTAGCCGGCCATTTTGTCTTGCTGCTCGGTCCACGAGGTATTAATGAAAATTAAATATAAATATAAAATAAGCCCGCGAGTGCGGCTCGCTCATAAATTACAGCCAGTAGAACCCGACCATCAAACATCTTAATTAAGCGACGCCTTTTGATGTCGTTTAATACGCGCGGTTACATTGCACATGGCTGCTGCAAGCGGCTTGTACGGGATTTTCGAACCGATTGGATCCGAATTAGAGAGTCAAAGAGCATGATTTGAGTTTGTTTGTTGTGCATCGTCAACAAATAACGAAGATGAAAGAAAATGAACATGTTAAATGTGTCACAACCATCGTGACCGGAGACAATTCACCTTCGTTTTGCAACATGTCCGCGACCTGAATGATCAGATGAGACAATTTTCGAACTGTACGCATCCCATTGTAATCGCATACATTGTAGATGTGTGGCATTAAAATTCTTAATTGAATTTTTAATGCTTCCAGTGAATCTCGTTGGGTGATGGATGCAGCAACAAAGCGCATTACGTTCATAAAATGTCGCGGATTTGTTGACTGCTGCCTTGCGAGACCTGCAACGGAAAGAGAATTAATGTTGCATATCAATAAAAGAGTCGTAAAGCGCGCGCGAATACAATGTATTATTGTGCGTCGCTCTTCGATTTGTTGTCTCTTGAAATTGGCATTTTTGCCATTGTGGAAATGAATGCGAGAGTGCAGGCAACCAAACCAACCGATGAATGCGGTTGACGTGTCATAGCGGCCATATTCACAAAGGCGACGACACATGTGTGCGGATTACCAACTTTTTGATTAATAAATGTCACCGGAAGATAAGTTATAGTTTCAGACGTCTCGCAGTCTCACCGCGAACGCGCGTACGCGTTTTACGAGCGCGCTTCTTCGCTCTCTTGATGTCGTTCGTTCCGATTCAGGAGAGCGTCCGCTTTGAAAAGTCGCTCGATGTATCCACGAAGGCGGAGAAAAAAGTCGTTCACATCCTATCATTTAGCACTGCCACCATCGGATATGGCACTAAATCCACGGCTATTTCGTTCGACTTTGTTGATTGCAAGATTGCAAACGTTTATCCCTTGTTTTGACGTTTTTCTTTCTTACTTTTCCAGGTACCCCAATCAATCGGCTGCCGATTATGGCGAAATCAGTATTAGATCTCTACGAGTTGTACAATTTAGTCGTCGCACGCGGCGGATTAGTCGATGTCATCAACAAGAAGCTATGGCAGGAAATCATCAAAGGGCTTCATCTACCCTCGTCGATCACATCCGCAGCATTTACTCTTCGTACCCAGTAAGTTTTGCGTTTTTTTTCTTCATGGCTTGGATTATATTTATTATAGACCTGGTGAAATGTTGTTGATATTAATTAATGTGAGATGTGCGCACGTGCGCTGTTATTGTTTCACGTTTTGTTACTTACTTCCCGTTACATTTTGTTGTTCTCATTGGTTTCGACTTCTTTATATAGAAAGCGCATCATTTATCTCCGCAGAGGTGCACGTCAAGTCTCCTGACACCCGACTTGCTATCGTATAAATAGCATTACAGCTGTGTTACGAATTTGAGCAAGTTTGCTTATAATGAGCGCACGAAAATATTACAAATCAATAACGATGAATGATGTTCAAAAATTGAGGTTATGAAACATTTCAACCAAGAGAAATGCATTAGTTGGACCGCAAACCAATAGTAGCGCTTCTGTCGTTGTTAGCATGGCTATTTAATTTGTTAATAATCAATTAATTTTTGATTGCAGTATTCTTTAAAGTTTAAAACAAACTCATTCGCAATTGGAAAACAAAATGTTTTAATTTGTTTAATTATATTAACTATATTATTTAAAATAGCATTTGGGACAGGACACTAGCGCCCTTATCGGTTTGTGATTCAACTAGTGCCGCTGGGAAGTCAATTAGTTGGGACTTCAGTATCTATTTTATTTGTCTATGATTTCAACTTCAACTAAAATATTTTGCAAGGTATTTTTTCTTCCTTCTGTTAAGATGTCCACATGTATCCCATATGAAGAGCAGGTGATCAAAATCTTATACTTATATTACCCATCTAGGCCTAACTTTGTGATAGGCAAGGAGGGAGTAATGTCATTATTCCCTCCACGGGGACAGGGATACCAGCGCCCTCGCCGGTTTTTGGTTTAACTAATACTTTTGGGAATTTAATTTCCTGAGAGTTCAGTATCTATTTTATTTGTCTATGATTTCAACTTCAACGGGAAGTATTTTGCAAAGTAATTTTTCTTCCCTCTATGAAGATGTTGTCCATGTTGCATATTGTGTGCTTTCTTATCAGTTTGTGTCCTTATGAAGACTAGGGAATGAAAATGTTATACATATTCATATTACCCATCTAAGGTATAGCTTTTAATTCTATTATCAATTTTGTTACAGATACATGAAATATTTATATCCTTACGAATGCGAAAAGCGTCGATTTAGCACACCCTCTGAGCTCCAGGCGGCTATCGATGGCAACAGGCGCGAAGGCCGGCGCAGCAGCTATGGGCAGTACGAATCCGTGCAGCGTTCGCCAAATCCGACGCACATGTCGCCGCTGACGTTCGTCTCGCAGCAGCAGCAGTTGGCGGCGCGCATGAATTCGGTGATGAGCGGCGGCATCAGCATGCACAACGGGGCGCACCATCCTAGTCATCCGACGCCTTTGGGTCAGCCGCTGAACGCCGGCCCGCTGCCCGGTCTCGCGCCCAGCGAGTTCGAGGCGCGCATGATGCAGTACGTGAAGATGCTGAACAAGGAGGTGCGCAGCTCGGCGACGGCGTCGCCGCCGCGCCACGGCGACCAATCGCCACCCACCGAACTCAACACGACGCTCAACCCGCTGGAGATGACGCGCATGACCCTCTGGAACCTGTACAACAACAACCAGCCGTCGGTGGAACCCCAAAAGGAGGCTCTGAATTTGGCAGACGCGTCGCCGGTGGCGGTCAAGCGCGAGCCGCGCGAGCTGGACCCCGAAACGTCGCCGCCGACGAAGAAGTTCAACGCGGAGGAGCTTGATCAGCCAGAGACCAAAACCATGTCGCCAAGCAGCACACACATCAAGATAAACAGCCGAGGTAAATGAGAGTCTTGCTCGACTCCTTCGAAGATGGCATTGTTAAATTTAGCCTTATATCTAATGATTTTTTGGTATTTTTGTAGGGGATGCTCGGAATGGAGACAATTCCTTAGTGGTAAGTATGGAATTGAATGGCGTCACATATCAAGGAGTACTCTTCGCACAAACATCGATAGCGCAGAATAATTCGGCGTCCGGCCGAACCGCATTGACCTCCTAAACATTGACATTTATTGTTTCCTATCAGCAATCACCATTCAATCATTCGTTCAATTTGTAGTTATATACGTATAATATTTATCATATTTAACTTGTACGTGTAAGTGTTTTTATGCCGTAATGCAACCAACTGTTCTTTTGTTTTCACGTATTGGATGTACAATTAAGAATCCCACGATTTCATTTGCAAAAAACGGCCCAAACAGAACATATCTCAGCAAACATTCATAATTACCTATGTAGAACGAACGAAACCAATTCGAAGAAAGTTCATACTGTGAAATAGCGCCCTAATTCTTCATTAAATCATTAGGCCAATTAAAAAAAACGAAAAAGTAACAAAATCATACATCAAAGAATTTCGATAAATATCAATGAATGAATGTAACCAGTAAGAGCGTGCTTGGAATTAACGCAAAATCAATGAACGAGAGGGAAAAGTTGAAGGAGTTTTCGGGGTAGATTAACTTCTGATTTTTCATTATAAAAATCAGTATCCAATGCCAGTTTGTAAATGTATATTTATTTTTGCATTAGATAGAGTATTTTTTAGACAAAATGAGCACACATTATATTCAATATCAACAATAGGTTGTCATTAAGATTATATTCTTGTATGTGAAATTGTTTAAATGTTCCGAATTTTCAGTATTTTTATTTAAACTAGTGCGTGTGAGCGTGTGTGCGCGTGTACTTGAGTTGCATATACGAAAGTGTGGTGTAAAATCAGTAAATTGTGGACTGATTTAGTTAGTTATCAGATATGTTTATGTAAGCGACGCCCTTCGAGGCCAGATAATTCAATTCTAATATATATCGGATAGATACATTGATTCATCATTGATCATCAGCGTCCACTTACAGCAAGCAAATGTGTACATATACGAAGAATTTATTTAAAGCTCTAATTGAAAACTGTGTGCAAGTGGCAATTTTTATTGAGACTTCATTAAATACATAAGTTAGCGATAGCATATGTACGTTGTTACAATAATATAAATTAAATGATATGGATAAATATATTAGTAAGAGAGATAAATGTTGTTCAATTCGAATGGAACTTAATAATATACCGCATAAATGTGCTTAAATACTGTAATAGTATTACAATTACGATTCGGTTGATCGAAGATGAGTTTGTTAGTAGTTCCAGCTAACTAGTTTTGGACGAAACATTTTCAATAATATTTTGTACCAAAAAGACTGTTATTTTATTAAAAATTGATATTATTCATAGATAACTTGTGAGTGGAGTACGATGTGCAGCTGTTTATTACTACACAAGATTGTATTATGCTTTCCTTTTCATTATAGTGATAGAATAGACGATAGTTGCATTAATCAATTAGAAATCAACACGAGCGATCATTATAATTCAGCAAGCATAGAGGAGTGGTTGAAATTTCGACCGTGTAGACGAACTACGCTAGATTGCTAAGCGCTCATCAATAAACTAATTAGTTGCAACGAAAGAATAAACACCATTCGCAATGTCACAAAGCGGAATAAATGCAATGAGTATGTCATAGTGAACTAATGTCTAGCAATATTAGAATTAGTCTGTACGTGTTACATTCTAGCGATACAGGATTGTAATTGATTGTATTGATTATATAAGAGACGAGAAAATAACAAAGGGAACTATGATTGCGTACAATTGTACATTATTTGATCATTTATGAATTTCAACTTAAACTGGAAAATCCCTTTTCCTGTACTAATTATGTTTTTTAAGTTGTTTTTTTAATTATCCTGAGAAATCCTGTAATAAATTTCAAATGTATTCTTGAGCTATACCACCGTATATACGATCGTGTAAGCAAGGTTGCCTATCATTTGAATGTATCAGATAATTAGAATTTCCTGATTTTAAATCAAAAATTACACTTAATTTTAATCACTTTTGTAAATTATAAGCCTTGCGTGACAATTTCTTTATTAAATCCCCGTTAATTAACCTGCAATTAACTTTTCACTCCTTTTTATCAACCCCCACCTTTCGGTACCTTTGACATGTCTTACTGATTGTGAACGATCTTGTTCGATCTTGAATTGATCGGATTTTAGTTGCGTCTTGAGTTTTGGGAAGATTGTGAAGTGAAGTAGTGATTTTGTTTGATGGTGGAACCGTAAAATGGAATTATTTATGTCCTGGAGATGATGAACAAGTATGTATAATGAGTATAGTCCAAAGAAAACGCTAATGAAACCAAATTGTTTGTAGGGGTGAGTCGGCATGGCATTTCTTGCATTTTTGCTATTCAATTTGGGATCGCAGTAGCAAATATTCTACTTGGTCGACAAAATAATCATCTTTAACATCATGGATAAAGGTATTTTCGAACCCTACACACGGTTCGTGCGACCTTTTAGGTATATTTTCGGCATTATTGAACCTAGAGTTGTTGAGGTTAGGTTATTTGTACATTTGTTCTATTTGAGATTGTTGTTAAAGTCGCCATGTTGGTTATTCGTCTCTTCGTTGCATCGTTTGTTGTTAGCTTTCATAACTGACTGTCCAATTGCATTTCATGTGTCCGGACAATTTGATTTCTTTAATCTTTGATATGGTCAGTGCTAACAGAAAATCATAGAGGGCTCAACTATGTTGCAAAACATGAGGAGCTCCTGCAATTTTTGCTGGAGATAGAACAATTCAGTATCAATTTTCTTGCGTATTGTTAACGAAATTTCTCTTTCATTGTTGCGGTATTATCGTACTAGTTCCAAACGTAATCATAACTCTTGTTTGTCAATATGACATCTACATATCTACTATTATTTGCAACTGGGCAAATTCTCAAAGTATATCAGTTATAACTATAAAACGATTTGTTTACAGTATTTAATAATAATTGAAAGTGGTTAGCGAACCCTCAAAACATAGATTTAAATGAGCATCTAAAAACTGCCTCAAAAATATGCGCTTCATAAATGCAATGTTGTTGAAACAAATCATTGATATTGTTTAAATTATCCGATCTTGTATTTGAGAATTGTTTAAAACTCATTCACTATATGCTACGATTCACACCATTAATTCTCATAAGAGTAACCCATTCTTATGTGACTTGTTAAATATGAAAAAGCAGAAAGAAAAACTCATAAAAATTTGTAACATTTATAATCTACTCGTACTAACACTTGCAAGTCGAGGAGGAACCGTTTCGGTTGTCTCCTTTGCCTTGCTATTTGCATGCTCCGGAAAGAGTAACAATTTAATAATCTTCCGGAAGGGATTTTCAATGGCAACAAACATGAGAAAACTCACAGCAAACGCTAGCACTATATCACTCAATGCATATGAGACCTGAAACATTCAAAATCATTCATGTTCTTGTCCTTCTGATTGATTCACATACCGTATTGAAGTAATTAAACCGTCGTGGACTGTTGGCCATTCCAACATCTCTCAGCTGGAAGAGCATGTGAACAAGATAGACTCCATAGACAAGTTTCCCGAGAGCTATACAGGGCAACCATGTTAACATTTTATATAAAACTGTAGCATGTCCATAAGATGCCGCAAAAATCAAGCCAATTGTTCCAAGAGCCCAAAGACTTCTGTGAAAGGCTGAATAAAATGCTGCTTCAATCACATTGTAAGCATGATAGGGATTGTAAAATATGGCACCGCTTGCCATACCAAAGAAGAGAAGAATTAAAGAAGCTAGTACTAAAATGTGTGATTTTGCCTGAAAAACATATTGTTAAAAAATGAAATTTTTGATTGTAATGTAGGATTATTACCTTGGACATTTTGCATTCTTTGTCCTTCAATTTGTAAAACCAGTAGCCTGATAACATTCCAATAACGTAGGTTGAACCTCGAGTATGGGTTTTTGTATAAGACAAAATGTAATCAACATGTTCCTTGGGTTTGACCAAAAATTCAGGGTAGAAGTGCAGAACTCCGGGTCGCATGTAAACATAAGTTATTGCGAATGGAATCAAAACGGAGATGATGTAGAGAAAACCCATCAGAATGAATCCTTTCTTGCGATTGTCATGGAGCAATTTGACGACGAAAATCGCCAAAATAAAGTAGTGAAAGTCACATGGGAGATACCATGAGTGAATCATACACTGAAATATCAGATTTTAAGTCATCAACCACGCATTCACACGGATAATTACCATATCTGGCCCACCTATATAATTGCTAATGTATAACAAATTCGTCCACCAATTCGTTCTGCAATCCTGCGTTTCCTTCGGGACGACAAAATTCCAAAATGGTCCCGATCCAATATGCCGGAACATTGTCGACCAGAAGAAGATAACGAATGCGTAAACAGGCGTCAATCTGGAAAACAAACACACAATTTGCGCTATTTTTAGTTCCAATACATGCAAATAATGGACAAACGCATAAAAATGAATTAATTGATCCATAAGAGAGACGACAACGATTTAATTCAATCCTTGAGCAAAACAGCAAGCTCATTGCCGCAATTATATTGTAATTGATCACAAAGTCAATAAGTGAGCGGAAAATTGGCGTATGCATTCGTTGCACACTTTGAATTTGAGTCGAGAGTTGTTAAATTATTCGAGCGATTGTATAATAAATTGAACTGCAGATCATGTCGATGTCTATTATGCTCATTAGTATGCTTATTTAAACAAATGAAACGTTGATTATTCATTTATTATTGTGGTGTGAGCAATTCTTCATGGAATTTAATTTAGCAAATTTAAAAAATCACTCAATAGCAATTGACATCATTTGCTATCAATTTTGTTATTTGATATTTAAGGTTGCATTTTCAAAATAATAAGTTATTAATTAGTTTAATTAATTGAGCACGTGTTGTGGGAGCATGTGAGTTAAGTCATTTCAACAATTACGAATGTATACTCTAAAATTGTATCATTGTGGCCTTGATTTTCAACTCGAGACGTACCTTTCACAAATATATTATCTAAACGTCTCATAATTTTGCACGTTTAAGACATAATTTGCAACCTGCATCAACCTACCAACAATGTGCATCGAATGCATTGTTGTTGCATTCATCAACATTCAGCAACAAGTATTACTTTCGCTCAAAGTCCAATTAACCAATTACATGTTATCATACCTGATATATCTTAATAGAATAACAAATGCAGGATTGACGAATTTCTTATCGTATTGATTGAGTAGCCCATAAGTGACCAAAATCCCACTGAGGATGAAAAATGTATCAACGAAAAGATCTCCGTGAAAGAGATACCAGGAAGATAGAGATCTGTATTCCTATAATTCATTCATAATTTCGTTGAAATTTTGTTTTTGGATGGGAATTTTTTACTTGCCTGTTCAATGTAGTCAAAATTTTCAATCGGACCGGAAATATACGTCCCGAATCGATGATCAACTACAATCATCATAATCGCAAACGTGCGAATTCCATACAAAACTCTTAGTGCAGTGTTTGATTCGTCAGCTCGTTGAATCTCTTGGTAGCTCTTCCGAAAGGAAAACGTACACAGAATCTTCTTACGCAACGAGCCTGAAATGCAACGCGTGTAATTAATGTTTATGTTATGATATGCTCAATTATCGCGCCAACAATCGCCGCCTGCATTCAAGTGTAACTTACTCGATTTATTTCCATGCACGGATGAGCGCACCTCGTAAATTGAGCCTGCAATCACTAATGCAGCGAGAATACCTGTTAAAATGCTGAAAATCTTTCCAAATAACATCATCTTTTTCTATAAGATCGCAATTTACCAAAAGCTGATATCGACAGCATCGAGCAGGTTGACTTCTTTCTCGCGTTGACAATGGTTCTCGTTGATGTTGGCCGAATAGGTGACATTATACTCTTTGAACGGATGGTAGGCTTTGTCCAAATATTGGTTCAGGGAGCGCTCCAGGTCGATTGCCGTGCAGGATGCGGGAATGCACCAGCCAACTTTGATCGAATTTCGTCCCAGTTGGGAAATGTCTTTGGTTTTCTAAATCCGCATTCGTTAATTGTATTAGTTCATCGTAAGTCATATGAATAATCGTTTAAAATAGAGGTTGATAATTACGTATAATCGTTTTAAGACATGATCGGTCGGATTGAATGATAGACCGAACGGATCTGAGCGATTGTATTTCTCTGGAATTGATGCGTCCAATGTTACAACACAATATTGTGTTCGAAATGGGCCGGATGCTCCGATGCATTCGTCGAAATTGCCGAAATTGAAGGTTGATCCTTGCAGAACTCCTGTTGCTGTTTTTGCTGTTGCATCCCACACTAAAACATCATGTTAGTTTGTTGTTATAAATTATACAGTTTCCATAACAAATATTGTTTATAGAGTTCTGTTAAGCTTTCAATTATGCTATTTTTTTATAAATTAGTAAATCAACAATTTTTTGGTTTGAAATTGTTGCCAGATGTGATTTTTGGTATCCGATCAAAATATAAAAAAATCTAGAAAATGTGAACTGTCTTTGTTAACTTTTAAAATTTGTGACCAAATATTGATTCGATAACTTTAATCGATTCAGAACTAATCTGAACAGAAAATTGCAAATTTTCATTACTTATTACTTATTCTGAAGTGAATAATACAGAAAATCTGTTTAATTTCAATTTTTATTAACTATAATATTATTTATCAAACAAACATTCTTTTTAAAATATATTAACATGATTCATTTTATATTTCAAAATAATATAACATATCATGTGAAAATCAGATCAAACTGAATAAATTTGAAACTTAAAAGAAATAGCACTTATCTTATAATGAATAACTTTAATTAAATTTGAAACTCTTTATGAAATTATTAACAGTTCAATATCTAATTTTTTGCTCTCCATATTCATCCTTAACAAAGACCGTTGAAATTATAATTTCTCAGTCAACGCAAAAACTCTGTAAATCTTAAAACTAAAGAATAAATTGTTTGAGAAGAATAAATTTTATTCGACTTCAAGTTTTTTTTAATTCTTAATAAATGTCTTTTAAAAATGTCTCAAAAAATAATAAATAAAATTTTGTTTTAAACTAGAACTTACTTTTATGTGCCCATAATGTCATATTATTCAAATTTTCGATATAAAGTTGGCTCTCTTCTCGGCAAATCGTATTTTCTGAACGTGGAGCTGCATTGGGCAGATTTGGAAACACAATCCTATCCGAAATATCATAACTTCCAAGCACATCACTCGCACTGCCAACAAGAAACACTCCGAGATATAATACAACGCACTGAAATGTCATTTTTGCTCAAGTTGGTGCACTTGCAAAATAATAAATGCTCATTAGAAAGGTATCAACGAGTTTTTATAACAATCCCAATGCGTGGATACCATCATTGTCCTTCAAAATCGCATAAAAAGTATCAGTCAAGAAAATTTTGCACTTCTGTCAACACATTTATCTAATATTTTCAAATAATTCAATATAAATAATATTAACTAAGTAAGTTTTCTACTAATTAATCCATCAATCCAAAGAACTGCTCTAATTGGATATAAATTCTTAATAAAATCAAATGTCATCGTTTTTTTATGTGATATTTACTATTATTTATAAGAAATTTGCTTCCAATATTAATCAAACGATCTGCATTTATTTATTTTATTCATTTTATCGATTTTAAATCTTATTTAAATCACATAATTGTAGAAGTCAAGGTTAAGACAAAATGTATTCTAATCATCTGGATTTTATGCATTATATGTAATAACAAATTATGTCGATGACAAATGAATACAGCCGCATTTAAATACTTATTATGCCTGCTAACACTTGATAAAAGAAATAAAGACTGAGGTAGTTATTTAATGCTTATTATGGAGTAATCGAAACAATAGTTATTAAAAAGTTTATTGAGTATTGCATGTCGAAACTTCAAGTCAGGTTCTCTCGTCTCAGTTAGAGCATGTTATTAGATCATATTATTGAATAATAATGTTCTTTTAAACGTTTTTTTAATATGTATTCATATTTTGTAAGCATTTATGGTCCAGATTTTTATCACAATTACAGAAGTGTGAATATTTGACAGTTTTTTATCTTTGCAATTGTTTAAATTGTAGTTGTATTTAATCATCATTCAATTTGATCAAAATATGTTTGATTAAACTGACAATTAGAGATATTTGAGTTATATCATTTAGAAATTGCTATCAAAACTATTTTAGTGAACTCTGCAAAAAACATTTACCAATTTTTACTTCCGGCTTTCAAAATATACAGTTGATTTGGAAATATTTTAGGTATCAAATGAGATTACAGTATCAACTTAAATATCAAGTGATGCTTATATTAAACAGCTTCTATTTTATTCTTGCAATTAGAAAAGAATTGATTAAGAAAATGCCAAATCAAACTTACTTTCTGTTAGTTTTATGAAATTATTCAAGTTTTATCTACATACGCAGTTAATTTAACCTGATATTTCTAATAATTTGCCTCAAATTCAGATATGATACATAGAGGGGCATTCTAAAATCATAACTTTGATCCCAAATAAACAGTAGTTCTTTAAACATTTTATTCAAATAGAGTATAAAATTTTGGATTGATTTCATGTATCATATGAGTATATTTTTTCTAATAAACTAATTATTAATAACAAGCAAAATATCAAATTTATATTTCTTAGAAAATAATTGAACAGAGTAAAATGAAATCTCAAAATCAAACTTACTTTCAGCATTGAGTAAGTATTTGGTTACTTAATGCTTTCAGTTAAACAGGCTTTCCTCAGTTTTTAAAGACAATTTTTTAAGAAATTATTCAAGTTTTAGCTTCATGCATATACTATTTCAATATCGTATCACCTATTATGATACCAAACAAATAAACAAACTACTGATAATACCTTTGTTATACAGCTTGCAAATATCAAATATCATTAATATTTTTACTAAGAAAATGAAACTGAAGCTTAATATATAATCAAAAATCAAAAATATTGCGAAAATTTAGAGAAATAAGCAGGATGGTTATATAGCTGAAAGAGAACGTGTATACTTGCTATACATATAATTTGCACTGATTAATATTTATTAAAAATAAAAATTTTACAACATCATATACAGTAATTAGTTTTTGGCTACAATAAAGACCAAATAAAGCATTCCATTTAAAATGGCAAATAATTTATTTGTTACTTTGTTGCTAAATATATTAAACTCTTGGAACGTTATAATAAATTTCTTGTCCAATATTTCGTAGTAATAGTAGTAATATTCAAGTCTTAAAAATAAAATTATTTAAATCTGCATATATAAACAGTTATCATCTAAATCTATGAATATAATGTATGAATCTTGAATTTTTCATCAATCACAAATTACTCCTTCTCCTTTGCATTACGATGATAAGTTGTCTTGAAAATATTGTTAAGCTCGTCTAGAAGAGTTTCGTATCTGAAAGCAACCCGAATATCCGGCACATTGGTTCGCGTAATATCATTACCAGCAACACCCTCCTTGGTGTAGTTGGGCCCCAGCCAGTACTGCTTCATCTTGTGCGGAAATCCGGACATGAGGACACTGTTGCGTGCCAATTCGCACATATCGCAACTGGACAGCTTCCACACTTGGGCCGCAATGCTGTACTCCTCCATGAGAGGCTCCTTCGTGAAGTGGAACTGCAATGGGTCGTCCGTCGATAGCGAAATGCAGAGTCCGCGAGCCAAATACTCCGGCAGCGGGTTTCGATGATAGTTCAAGAAGAGGCTGTTGTTACTTAGTGGCGACATGGCGATGCCAATTTGCGCCAAATAGTAGAGATATTGCAGGACTGGCACCTTGCGCAACAAGAGACCATGAGATATATTCTCTGACATCATGTATCCACAGACTAAATGTTGGATTGGCCCCGCTTCACCGCAATGTGGCCTCAAAACGAACGTGTTTAGGCCGCGCTCTGCTCGAAAATGATTGACAACAGCAATATTCGCGTACATATAGTACTGATAATACGCGTATGGTGGATTTTCAATATCGGTCCATTTATCCGGTGATGGTATATCCTTTTCAAACAACGGATTTTCCGGTTTGCTTTCATCATCTACCGAATCGAACCCAATCACGTACTGCAGAAATTTGTGGAGTTCTGGATGCGATGAAGGTCTAGCTGTTACTTCCATCAATGGCAAGAAGATATTCGAAAGTATTTCTTGGAAGTTTTCCATCATATTATTCAGCTTGAAGATATCACTAAAAAACATCCAACATTTAGTACTTTTCAAATGCAATCATGAAATTACTTACTATAAACGAGGGATTTGAATGAGCCAACGAACATTATCTGAATACACATCAGATTCAATCGCCCATTTTGCTAGTTTATCCCATTCCTCACGACTCTTCCCATAAATACTCAAACGAAGCTCGGCATTCTGATATTTTGACTCCTCCAAATCGCTTGCAACCTCCTTGATGATACGCGCAAAGTATTTTCCATTCAGATAGTTGTCCGTCTTCAAGAAGACCTCTCTCAATCTGCTCTCACCAATCGGATTGTATTTGGCGTTGAATTTGTCAAATCGATGGAAAGTATTTCTATCAGCATGTACGTCCAACATATCGACAGTCAAATCATAAGTTGTTAAATTCATCGACTGAAAAGAAATGATTGATATACATTCGGATGATAGAATTATAAACTATTGGACAATTAATGACCAGCACACATGTAAAGGTCAAAACATTTTGCTTCAAAAGTTTCGAACAATCCAACAATACTTGCAAATAACTTAACTGAAAAGAATGTAATCATTTTCCAGGCAGAAGGAGTTAATAATTTTGGAATATATTCTCAAACATTGCATAAAATAATGAAGGGCAAATAGTAAATATGTAGATGCAGAAATTCAAAATATGAAGCATATTTAAAGCTATTGAATGAGCAAATGAAATAATATTAGTTTCAATGCTACAATTGTCTAAATTCTCCCACTTATTTTGCCTTATAATATGCGCTTACCTGAAGCAAATCATAGAAAGAAACTTTCTTTCCATAGCAAACAGTCATAAGAATCTAATTATGAAACGTAACGATAAAACAAAGTTTGGCACTCGTCGGAAGAGAGATGCTTACCTGAAATACCTCCTTCAATGTCATCGGTTTGCCGTGATTGTTGGTGACAACTTCATCAGCGTGATTTTTCAGCGTCTTCTTGATGAAGCGAAGTAAATGCTTCTGATTCATGCAGGAAGCCGCATGGATGTGAGTATCAACTTTGCGGATGTTGTAGAAATCACGATGAGGTACAGCTTTCTGTGAAGCTAGTTCGCGCAGTTCATTGAGGAGAACATGCAGTTGAAACTTTGAGGATAAATAGCTTAGACGTCTGTAGCAAAATGATTTCCTGCAAAAATACAGTTAGTTAATCAATTTTCTGTAAATACAACTGATACTTACAAAGGACCATCAGCAATCATGTTACACATATTGGTCATATCCGTACAGAACGTATCCAAGTCAGGATACGGATAATCGCAAGGTTTCTCATTCGCCAAATCCTCTTCGTTCTTGTAGACTTGAATCACGCCTTGGCAGGACTTAAAGACATACTCATTATCGGGTATATCCGGTGGACACCATGGATTAGCGCTTCCGGAAGGCGGATGTATCGGATGATCTAAAATTGCAGCATTGCATTAATCCCTCAACTCTTCATCCACGTTTCAAACACGGTATTATTGGAAAATCAAACCGACAAACGAGCAATTTCGCCGTGTTATAACGAGAGAGTAGCCTGTTCAATAGGTACTTGCAACGAATGCGAATGATTGCGAGTGGTTGAAACATGAACGCTGTTTAGAACAAGGTAGATTATTAGAGTTGAAGACACACGAATTGAGATTGATTGATGCAGAGAGTTGCGATTGCTTACGATATTTACCATAGTCATAGCTATCAATTCTGCCACGAAACGACGAAAAGCTGATGCTATCATCCATTTCGAAGATCTCCACGAGTCTCTCATTCTCGTCGTGACGTGACTCTACTATTTACATGGTCATGCATTAAAACTAGTAGTCAAATTCGATAAATTCGTGACAACTACGTGTGCGTTTTGAATCTTACATCTCTGGCGTGGATTTAATTCACAACATTAGTTTGAATTAAATTCACTAATTGAGCTAATGGTGCCAGCAGCTACGTGTTTAATTGAGAGAAAAATTGCGGCGGAAATCAGCCAGCATCTGATACGTACCTTCAATAGTCTGCTTATCATCATGATGCAAATCGTGATTGTGGTCGGGATTCAAGAATCGTGCGGTTGTCACTGCGAAACTTTGATGCGACATTTTCATGTATCGCTGTCGAATCTTCAGAGCGTCGATGAGCAATTTCGATGCCTTTTCCAAGTCCTCCAACGGCACCTAAAAACATTCGGTATTGATACGGCTTCCAAATACATTGATCGAATATTCTTACCCCGCTTGTGTCTTCGCCAGAGATTGACACGCGTTGAAAATGTGGGACGAAATCATGTTCGTCGATTGTGCTTTTAGTGAGATCGTCTAGGGCTCCAACGGAGGGCTCGTAGTGAGATCGTCTGTCTTCCAAAGCTCTGCAAAACAATCATCAAATTACCAAATAGCAACAACACAAAAATGTTGGTTGTTCACCGTTTCAAATACGGTTGGGTGTCATACTCTTCAGCAAAACCGAACATTCTACCTTTGGGTAAGTTCAACTTGATTCTAATGCGTCGTGCAAGAGGCATTTCATATTTTTCTATCTTTCTGACACCAGTCATTAAATAAACCCGTTAAGAAAACAAGTGCAAACAGTGAGGACTTAAGTTCCCCAAAGGACAATTAGAACTGAACATGCGATTTGATAATAATGATCATTTCATGTATTAGCCCTCAACAATTTGATAATTAACATTTTTCGTCGTAAAGAAGGAGCTAATTTAAGAATCGGCTTAATGAAAAATCGAAATGGGAAATTCGTGGATCATTGCCAATGCATAATTGGATCTTAAACGTGCAATCAATCAGCAGTTTTCAATTTCAGGATGCCATTAGCGTGAAATTAAGTGGGAGGTATGCAAAATGTTACCTAACGTTTTTAATGAGTCACTGAATAATTTTTAGATATTTTTCAGTAGTAATTCAGAAAGCATTCATTAATTTTCAGAAAAGAAATTCAGTTCAGATTTATACATTAGATTCAGAAAGTATTAAAGAATTTCAAATCATGAATTCTAATCCTGAAAAAAATTCAGAATGCTATAAATGTACTTTTGATTCATGAAATATAATTCAGAAATTTTCATTTGAAATTTAGAAAGCATTCATTTAATTCAGATTCCACTGAAGTTGATTACAAACTGAACAAAAATTACTTAATAATGTCAATATTCTGATGTTATGTACATAATATAACTATAAAAAACTGAATTATTATTTAACAAAAAATGACACTAATTTGATTTGAAGTGAACTCTTCTGAATTTCATTTGATATATTCTCAGTTATGTTTCATTAATCTGAACATTTGCTTTTTCATTTATATTTACCAAATGGAATTACAATTATTGTAAATTGAATTACATATACAAACCTGAATTACATTTGCTCTTCGCTTAATCACAATTTACTCATGAATTGCATTTATACTTTCTAAATTACAATTGGAAAATTGTGTACATTTCTAAATATGGATTGAAAACTCTTCTCTTCTTTTTTCTGATTACTTAATGAAAATACTTACTTGACATTGATTTGTCTCTGTATGGCAAGTTTCTTTTCGATTTGCTCGATGGGAAATTGTGGGACTTCATACGGCGCTGAGATCTCATTAGGCAAATCATTTTGAAGATCAGCTACCGGAAATCTTGCACTGTTGAACGCAGGACTCTCGCTACCTAAAAACAAAAAATAACATATAAATTCAATATTCAATTCGAATGAACAAAAAAAATAAGTTTATATGATATGACGTCAAACCTAACAAACAAGAAGAAATACCATTCTCAGATATTCATTTCAGAACAATCTATAGATATACATGTAACCTTTGAACCAAGTTTAAATATTTACAATCAAAAATCTATTTATAGCCAAAAATATACGCGAAATGCGATTCTGTATGTTTGCTCAAATTCCCAACAAAACAGCCTTAAACAAAATGCTGCTAGTTGAGCCTCTTAAACAAATAATGTAAACAAAGAACTTTGCCAAATGAACTCATTGTCTATGGTAGATGGTAAATGGTAAACACGCGCAGAAATTGCTAAATTTAGCAAGATATTGTTTTAGAAATTAGTGAACTGGTTAGAACGCAAATATTTACCCGTCTACGTTTCGACTCGCAGTCAACTTACTTTCGGAGATTTTCCGTATAATTCTACCCAAGTCATCCTTGGTCCAATTGATATCCAACAGGCTATTGTTATTCATTCTGCACGCAAATGAACACGCGCTAATCGAATTAGCATGCTAGCAAGAGCCGAATTAATCGAACGATGGAGAAAAGCTGCGATCGTCGGAGCTTTTTCGAATGGCACTTCGAATGCGATTGATAGCATGAACGAACTGTGTGGACAAGTCTCTCTAGAGCGTTTTGCTGCCGCGATCGCCGCATTCACGGACAAGGACGTCACAGTTGGACGTCGTAAAGGAGATTAATATCTAATACCATAACGACATCGCCAACACATTCATTCGACGTATGCGGAGGACGCATTGAAAACGACCGAACAACAAATTACAAACTGTACGTGCATTCTTCTCTCGATGCAAGGCGCATAAACGATCGGTATTATCCAATTATGGCCGGCCTGACGCTTCAGTTTTCGCGCGAGTATAATTGCATGGCGCGTTAATTCAATTCCAATGGATACGTACATTGCAGAAAAGTGCAGTGGCAACTTTTCATTATCAGTTTTCTTATCGCCGATCGCAGGGCGTAATAGAGCGAGCGATGCAGCCAACGGCGAGGTAATCGGATCACGATGATGCCGCTTCCGGTGAGGATACCAAGCATTGTTGTTTAAGTGCCCGGATGATTTGTTTATCGGAGGCCCCATTCAATTTTCAAGGATTCACAAAATTTACGAAGGAGTTTGGAAACTTTGAATAATGTTGTATTTGCACAATTTCTTGTTGGGTTGCAATTTGCATCATGGAAGAAAAAAAGCGGTTCAACAGTTAATTTTGATAGATAGAAAATGGCATTTTAATAACCTAAAATCAGGTGTTCAAATTTCTGAGCAAATATCAATGACAGATTTAAATGAAGACATTTAAGAAGAATTTCGGTAATTAAATATTACTAATTGAACGCACAAATATTGTTAAAGAAGTAACAGTTTGAGAAAAAAAAATAATTTTGATATGAAATGTCATTTTATTGCCTTAAAACTGGGTGTTAAAATTTCTGAGTCAAAATCTCGAATTTAAATAAGAACATTTAACACGAATCTCAAAAAATACAAAATAGGATTAATTTTTACCATAGATTTAGATTGCAGAAGAAGTATATTAATTTGGATCAACATGAAATTTTGACAGAAAGTTGTATTTTATTACCTTAAAACTAAATTTTCAAATTTTTGTGACGAGGAAAATTTTAAATGAAAACATTCTCCAAAGAAATGCAAATCAGATTTGTATTATGGAAGATGTAACAATTTGAATCAACAATAAATTTTGATACAAAATGTCAGGTGTTCAAATTTCCCAGACAAAATATAAATTCAAATAGAAATATTTAAAGAGAATTTCAAGTAAAAGTAAAATATGACTAATTATAGCATATTTTGGAAGAAGTTAAAATTAGCAATGAATTTTATAGAAAATGTTGTTCAAATCTTCGAGAAAATGCAAATAATGCATCTAATTATAAGCAGGGATTTCAATTATACAAGTAACAGAAGTAGCACAAATATTGACAAGAAATGTCATTTCATTTCCAAGGAAAACAATTTTAAATTAAAACTCAGAATGAAATTAAAGTATGACGAATTGTAAACTAAGTTAGAAAAATTGAATCAATCATCCAACTATGATATAAATATGATATACTGATATTTGACATTTAAAATTAGCACTTGGCAGCAAAACTTTTGCAACCATTTCAGCGCTTGCAAAACAGCCAAAGAAAATATCACTATAGAATCCTTTCTGAGTGGTCCTCCTCTTGAGTACAATCAAGAATTGTTTACTTATTTTATCGCATTATAGTTTACTTGATAACGCTGCATGTAATCTAGATAAAAATAACAATAACCTTCATTGGTACTCGGCTTTGGATAATCTTTTACTAGATAAAACACTTCAACGAGGATGAAGTGGTGATTGACATTAAAATATGATGAATTTAAATTGTCAGTACAGAAAATTGAAGCTTGCTGTTAAAAAGTTGAACATTTTTATAAGAAATGCTAATTTTCATTAAAAATTTTGCACCATATATAAAAGAATATAAAAACCATCATAAATTTCTTGAATAATATAAATTCTAATAGATGAATCATTCAGCTAAATTATTATTGACTCTCTGCTTTCATCATTTTGCAAAGTTTTGAATTTACGATCTCATAAATTGCGCCAAATTCAGAAAACTGTAGACAATTTTATTTTTCGTCCAAATAATTTGTGTTTATCATATTTGAGCCAATACTTTAGTCATATTCAAAGTAAATATATCAAAGTGATACTTTGCTCCTCATTTCGAGTGAAAAATTTCGATGGTGCCAATTTTAGTTTGGTATGTATTAAGCATTTCCGCGACGAAAATAGCGAGTGAATCCTGTATCATCTTAAACGTTTATTTTCAACCTACGAAAAGAGCGCCTATGAAAATTGTCCTATTTCATTTTAATTGGTTACAAAAGTTCCTATTGATCTCTCTGATTTGATATTATAATAAAATATTTATACAAAACTGCAGAGAAAATATTGCAGAATTATCTCATTAGGGATGTAAAAGAAAACAGACATATTCTTATTAGTTTTTCCTGGAAAAACTAAATTTTCTAAATGAATGGCTTGAATGATGTCAAATAAAATTCGCAAATGAACTATCATAAATTATCACAGACTTTACAATATGCTAGCACCAAAAAAGAGACCTTAAACTTATAAAATGACAAAATATTCAAAGGTTCAAATGCATTATGCAATTTTAGTTGCTATAGCAACACAAACAACAATGACGCACCTTGCGAGAACAAAGGTAACTACCATTTAAATACAATTGATTTTATCAAATATAAGTTGTAACAATCTGCAAAATCAATTATTTGCATTAAAATCTGCAATGCCAATGCAAATACTCACAGTCCACATCAGAATAACGCTAAATATATAACCCGTTGGAAATCAAACCTAATTATAGCTTAGCATCAACCGTGCGCGCTTATACGAGCACAGAGCATTTTTCAAATCAAATTTATTACCTTCATCAAAGAACGAATTCAATCGAAGGAACGTTGGCGTTGAAGCCATATAAATATCCACCGTTTCATCGGGCGTGCTCGATACGTAGATGCCACGCGAAGACATCTCTCGCCTCACAGAAAACCGTTCGAAATATGCGCGTGTAACCAATCCAATCGAACCAAATTTTGCGGATGCACACAATTCGATCACTTGCAAATAATCGACACGTTCGCGCGCTCGATCCACAATTCTCTCGTGGAACCAGCGACCTGTCTCATTTTATGTCGCTTAACAAACTAAACTAATCTATATGTGCAGCACGCCGTTTCAATTGTGGGAACATCCTAAAAATAAAGCACACGGACACATTTTTATTCGGCCACCAATACATGGGGCGCACTATAGGCTTGCCAAAAACATGAAGGCGAGCCAAGCGCACGGGGAAATTCAGCGAAATAATGCCCCAATGTATGCAGCCTAGTGGGCCGATCGAGTGGGTTACTACTTGCATGCAGACGAAAAACGCAATGGAGACATCACAAATAAATACCATTGCCAAAAATACAAAGTCGACGCGACGAATGACCCCCGATTCAAATGCGAATCAAATACGTGATGGTGTTTTTATTTTCGATCGTAGCCTACGAATTTTTCCATTGGAAATTTCACAAGTAAATATTTATTTCGCGAATTCGTGACGAGTGCATCGGAATATTTCACAATTGTCGACTGAGCACATTTGCAAAAGTGCTTTCAAAGAAATTTTTTATTGTTGTCTGCTTATTTCTATTGGGTGTTGAAATTATTGTCCTGATGTTATGAATTCTTGAAATATTCATGTCGAAATGATATCAAATTTCTACTATGAAATTAATTACTAAAATTATGAGTTAAGAGCTTCCTCGCAAAATTTTAATTTCAAACTTGACCTCTAAATTTCCCATCAAGATATCAAATAGTCCAATTTCAAATTAAGAACAAATATGGAAGAATTTGATATGTTTAAAAGGTGATTTTCATTCTTCCCAATAATAATTATTATTTTTCAATTGATTGTATAAAAAAATGAGCTAATTACTTGTTTGCTATGCTATATTTTTTTAGTAGTCTGCAAATAAATACAATAGGAATTAATTTTCACAAGATTGCAAAATCAATTGTTTTCGAACAACTCTTCATCCAGTTTGAACTTGTTGTAATGAACAATTCGAAATACAACAAAATTTTGCAAATTTGACAATATCAGGCAATAAAATTTCAATTGGAAATATTATTTTCAGTATGTTCTTTCATTAATTTTCAATTTCAATTTTCAGATAATTGCGTTTTTCCAGATAACCTTCTTCTCAATATTTTGATTATTGTTTGTATTAAAAAGAAATAGAATCGTCCAGATAGAAAATATGAAAGTTTATGGGAAATTCAGGAAACTAGTCAGAAAAATAGAGCTTTATTGCAAAAATTTTCTCTGATAAAATTCAATAGGAATTAATTTAAATAATAAATTGATAGAACCAATAGTTTTTGAGACATTGTGATTCAAACTTAGAGACCTTCTAAATCAAATTACAGAATAATAAATAGAATTAGGAATTAAATTCTGCACTAAAATTGTGTTTATACTTTGTCCAAAGCTCCTCTGGATTTTGAGATCCTTGGTAGTTAATAAAAAAATAGTAACATCTGTAAATAATTTTGGGACAAATTATACAAGAAAATGAAGTCAAAACTAAAGAAAAGAATTACTTAAAATGAGTCAAAATTCCAGGGATCAAAATATTTTTTCAATTCAATATTGAGTTGATGTTTTGTTAAGTAGATTGATCTCCCATGCATTTTTACAACTCAAATTTGTTGATAAGTACTATTAACCATTTTAATAATCAATAATCAAATTTAGTGATAAGTACTATTATCTATTTTCGTAATCAAATTTATTGAGTACTAAATATTCCTATTCCAACACCAGATGCAATCTTGCATAATATTCTATATTGTTCTAAATTTATCTAATTTACAGTAAAATAAATTGATGCCAAGAAATTATTATCCGAAATTAATTTGAAATTCAAATCCGTGCATCCATGCAGCAATAAACTCGTTCATTTAGCGCATGTAATTTAGACTCTCAACATAAACTATTATTACCTCAACCTTGGTGTTAGTAGCATGATAAAAAAGTAAACAACGCAGTGAAATTGGATGGAATTTTCCAGATAGCATCAACAAACACCTTATCTAACTCCATAACCGACACGTTAATATCTTTTGAACCGAAAACCAAACAAATTGCGCTCAAGCGATTAGCACATTCCTGCTTCGACCTTCCAGGAAGACTAGCAAATTACGCGTTTAGTTGATTAATGAATTTTCCACCAACACTCATCAAGTAACTTTCCACGCGATCCGAATCAGTGTTTTTGTACGCTTCGTGCCAATCGATTCGCTTTCAATTCAAATCATTCCAAGAAAGAGCTTCAGCACGCCAAAAACGCGTCAAAACACGCATAAAATGTTGATTTACTACCGTTGTTACAAACGCGCAGAGTCATGAACCAAATTCACGTCCACAACTTCCGCAAAATGCACTCTTTCACAGGATTTTCTTCGGGATTTACCTTCATCTCGATGGTCGCTGCTTTCGGTGAGGGAGTCATCCTCAAAGGTGCGCGCCTGGATACCACGCTGGCTCATTTTCGTTCATGGACTGCCGATACCAGCGAACGTTTCGTTGCGTCTCGATATTTCAGCCGTTTTTTGCTGTTTCATAAAAACCGGTCGTAAAATATAGCATCCACGAAAATATCCGTTCGGTGAAGCATGCACGGCGGCACTGAACGCGACTCCGGTTTAAATTGCGATGAGTATCAGTTCGTGATAATACCCAGTGCAAATATTATGTCGAATAAAAGTGTCTCACATCGAGGCACTTCTAGCGCGCTTGTTTAGCCAGGCGTTTTGTGACAAAGCTGACTTGCACTGACGTATTATTCGTGCGTACCTAGGTAAACTGAAACAATTGGTCGATTTTCCTGCTGCCTGATAATAGCCCGCCCGTCAAGTACTTTATTATTAAACAAATTGATGATTGCTTCGCGTCCACAACGTTCGCTCATCGAGTTCAAAGCTAGCATGTAATCTTCAAGTGAGGGCTTCCAAACCGCAGTACAATCCAATCGTCAGTATAAGATTACACTACAAATATAGCATATAAATAAACATTTCATGTTTTAGCCATTGAACAATCAAACAAATTCCTGTTTGGGAGCTTCATTTACTTATAGTAGCATGAATTGCTTGCGGTAGCATCATTCATAACAACATAACCTCAATCTGCACGCTGCATTCTACACCGAATGAGAACAAAACCCAAAGGAAATGATGAATTGTTGTTCATGCTCATGCTTACACCTGCAATTTGTACATGAGGCTTTCCTGGAAGAATTGCTTCAAGGTGATGAATAAATTTCGTACTTACCGTTGCGCACTTCCTGATGCAGATTGCCACCTAGGAGTCCGTCAGCGTCACCCTCGTCGGCATTGTGGTAAAAACTCATGGGACAGAAGATGCTCTCAGAGAAGACCGGCGAAACCGCACCTGCAGGAAGATGTGTCAAGGTGCTGTTGTGGCCGAGCTTGACGTCAACGCTGCTGCGACTTGAAGTGTTTTCACCCATCATATCGATCGGCAATAACAGCGGACGGCGGCGTGTCGGCAGCGAAACAGGTCTTCATGCACACGCGAACGCCCCAGCCTTATTTCGCGAACACTGTGAATCGGACGCAGGGCGCCTCCAGCAGGTCATCCGCAATCAGCCGGCCTCAACAACAACAAAGACACGTTGTGGTCTAATTCGATTCGTAAATTGCTTGGCGCCGTCGTCGGTGCATGTCAAGCCAAGCACTTGTACGCGCCTCGAAGCACACACTACTCGTCCAAACGACTCCTCATCGGATTTTAATCGTATATTAGCACGAATTTACTTTCTGTGGGTGCTGTGGGTAGCGTGACACCGATATCACACAGAATTTATTTCCTATTCGGCACATATGCCCGCCAAACACTCGCAGCTCACTGTAATTAAATCGTTATTCCACTTCAGCCGGATGCGAATTTCATTTCATGACTCGTGCATATAAAACAAATATTCCATGTAGATAAAAATAATTCTTTATTGTTGAGGATCTTCGAATGCACATCGTCATGCTATCACAAAATGTCTACGTGCTACTCGTACAAATTGCATCCTGCAATTGCAGGATTCATATCTCAAGATTATTTAATATGGTTTGTTTATTCTACAGAAGCTGGTAGTTGAAAGAAGTTTGTTGATTGAGTTGAACTTGCGATCAAATGAACGAAAACAGGCTGTCAACTAAGTCTTCTTTCCGAATTTGTTTTCAACCAAAATACACTCGAGATCTATGCCAACTACCGCACCGAATAGCTTCAAGTTAATTGCCGTGTTTACTTTGGCAATTAATTCCAACTAATATTAGCCTAGAAGAATACTAGAAGCGAATTCCGCAATCGTTGTTGTTCCAATTGTAAATATGTACATTAATGCGCAAATTTATCTACGAATATCTACAAGTGAAATCTTAAGTGAAATGAATTCCTTACGATTTATGGTTGTTTCTGCTCTTTGACCTCACTCGTTGACTGCGAGCTGAACTCGAAATCACTCTCGTTTACTGTTTTCGATGTGTCGTCCGGTTGGTAGCCGGTATTTTCCGATTCGGTATCAAGTAAATCCATGACATTTGCTTGCCTTTCTCCTTCGCCTTCTATGTTCGTTGCTTCTACATTTTGCTGGTTGGCTGTGACGTCCATTTGTTGATTTTCCTGGTTTTCTTGGTACTGATTGCTCGAATTTTCATCGTACATCACCGGCTGACCATTCTCATCGTAATACACATTTTCCTGCTGTTGTTCATAGTTGATAATTTGACCATTTTCATCGTACTGTGGGTAGTTTTCATAATTTTGATCATATGCTATCGGTTGTCCGTTTTCATCATATCCATTTTGGCTGTAGTCATATTGAACTGGTTGGCCATTTTCGTCATAATACATTTGTTGATTATTCTCTTCATATTGATTCGCATCTCCTTGTGATTCACTATATTTTTGGTTTTCATCCCATATGGGTTGTCCGTTTTCATCATACATTTGCTGATTCTGTTGTTCCTGCTGTTCCTCTGATGGATTTTCCTGGTTTGAAACTGGTAAAACTTCATCGTTTTGAGCAACTTCTTCTTGAATCGAATTCTCCCATAAATTTTGATCATTTTCGTTGTATACATCTTGCGGTTGTTGTTCTGGAGAAATTTGCTGAATTGCTTCAGATAACTTTTCATTATTAGTGTAATTAACTTCAGACTCCTGAAATTCAGGATTTGATTGATTTAAATCTGCAGATTTATCCTCATTTTGAAGCTCTTTCGAAGAGCCATCATTTTGTTCAGATTGTTCAACCAGAAATTCTGAATTTTCAGACACATTTTGATACTGCTGTCCAGTATTTTCTGGATTTAAGTCATCATCTTTTCCAAGATTTATATTATCTTCATTAATTTCTTCGTAATTCTTTGCATTAATCATTTGCGGTTCATCTTTTAAATTTATTGCTTCCGTTGAGGATTTCATTGAACGGTGGATATTGTCTTGATTACCAATTTCCTCTTTAATGGTATCAATTGGGTTTTCATTTTTGAAATTTTCTATTTCTTGTTGTTTTTCCAAGTTATCATTGTGCAATTTTTCTTCATCATTAACGACCGTTAAATTTGAAGTCTCCTTAAATTCTGATAAACCATCCATTAAATCCTCTTTCCTTTCTTGAATGTCATGAATTTCCTTTGCAATAACGTCTATTTCCTTAACAGGTTCAGTATTTTTTTCCAAATGTAAATTATCAGTTTCTATGATGTCATCCTCATCAATAATGTTAGTTTTTGAAGGTGACCCCGATAAATCACCTTGATTTCTTACATCATCCGAAACCATCGACGAAATTGTCCTTTCATCTTTATCCCCGTTAAATATCTTCTCCAAGTAAGGACTATTTCTTGAATTTCTCTTATCCTTCAATGCACTTTCTAAAGTGCTATCACTTTCTGCAGTAGATTCATCCTCATATTTTATTTTCCTCGCATTTTCCTTACTGTATAAATTTGAACCGCCCCTCGTTCTTAAACTTCCTTTAATGCGGTCTGCACCAATCGATATTTCGGATGGTTCCTTGAAACGCGACAATCGATTTGCGTCCCCAAGGTCAGTAATGTTGTGTCGATTCTCATTCACTTGCATGTCATCAAATTGCCTTAATATTGAAGTTGGTATTCCTTCTGTAATTGGCTTATCTTCTAGAAGCGTTGCTTGTTTGTTAAGCATGTTTTGTTCGCGTTCAACGCGATCCATATACGAATGGTATTGATAACGCAGTAATTTTAGTCGTTTCGATTTGGCTTCCAGTAAATCCGCTCTATTTTTAATACGTTCCAACATCATCAAGATGTTTTCATTGCGTTCCTGGCGTTTGCGGTTTTCCTCGACGAAATGTTTGTATTGAGTTTTCAAACGTTTATAATACAACTGCTCCCTGAAACATTAAACTAAATTATCGACTATTTTAAAACAACAAATTGAAACTTACTCTTCTTGTGTTGTTTGTATCATCTCATTGAACTTCATTTCAAGTTGCAATCGTTCCTCTTCACTGAAAATGAAAACTAAATAGTAGACAATACAAACATTATACAAAAAAATCATACCTTTTTCGTAAACGTTGTTGCAATTCTATGAAATTTTTGTAATATTCTTCGATGCCATTGGCAGACCGATCGGCATGATATGCCATTTTCAAACAGATTCACAATGAATTAATTTGTTGACATCCACAACAATTAATTTCTCACATTGCAGCTTGTGTTGTTATCGTGGAAAACAATCGTACACTGCAACTTATCGATTTTCCGCATTGAATCCAAGTTCAAACGGTGCACAATCACAGGCCTGGCGTACATTGCAAACTGAAGAAAATAACTTTACAACATTCGTGCGGTCTTGTTTTCCACAAATAATCTGCAATATGACACAAATCGACGATTATCTCTACCCACGCCAAGAAGTCATCACGCAACATCGGCGCGTTTCGTACCAGTGCCCAAGAATATTTTGTGGGAAATGCGTTACAAGGTTGCAATAAATGTAAACATGCAACGAATACGTTGTTAACATGCTCATTTTAATAGTACATACATTATCGCTTAATCAATTATAAAATTATTATCTTGATCACTTTTTTGCAATTGCAACTTTATTCTGATTTGTTTACTCAAGTATAAATCGTTTTGATTGTATTCGTGTGTAAAATTAACTATATCAAAAAAACGAACAACTTAGAGCGAAGTTAAACGATAAAGTCTTAATAAATCACGGTGCGAATTAGTCAACTTATAAGTAATCTTAACAAATATTAAATTGCAGAACAGTAAAGTATCACAAAGATTAGAGACATGCTCTGAAAGCATGTGGATGTAATCAGTGTCTGCATGATAAAGCTTTTCCTCATTTCATATATTAATGCTAATTATTGCAAAAATATATATATATCGTATATTTAGCAGCATATGGGAAAATAGATTCTTGCTGATAATTAAAATTTGCTAGTTAATAATTACCATAGCTTTTCGTTTGCCATACATCTCAACACCTAATTCATCATTCTAGTTTCTTACTTTTTTGGTAACTTGTCAGTTTGTCTCGCATAATATTGCACGAATTACAAGCAATTGCATAGTTTCAACACCAATTTAAGTCTTCCTAAATCAATCAACAATCCGCCTATCCTCTAATTAAACTCTTCCATGTGCCACTTTTAATAGCAACATTACAAAAAAATCTCATAAATTAAATATAAAAGTAAATAAAATATTACATTCCGATTTAAATTCAACATTGTTAATCTTAAGCTTCGTTAATTCCACGAAACGAAGAATGTGTCAAAAAGCAATAACATACATATAAAAATGTAAAGTATTCACTAACTGGTACCGTATTTGCCGTTCTCGAAAACGCCTTTCCTGAAGAACGGCGAGAAGTTTATAAGAGTCGCACGCGTGATTGGCCCTCCATAGGCGAGACAGCACGAAGGAAGCGTTTTGCAGACGTCGATCAGTCGCTTTAAGTACATTTCGAGCTGTTTTTTACGTGATTGCGCTACTGATTCGGTGTTAGCGAACCATTGACGTGAGGGAAACGGGATACGTGCTACCTGTAGATTAGAGTTGATGTTAGTTACATAGTTGTTTAAGTTGAACTGGTATTACCTTTTCGCCGTAACGAGCCTTCATTGCAATGTGGAGGTCGCGAAATCTTCGATAACGTCGCAAAACGCACCAACGTTCGTCTGTTGTTTGAATTCGAATCTCATATTCGTAATGAGTTTGGGATCCAGTTCCACGTAAACAGAAACTTCCGATTGATACAATCGAATCGCTGTCGAAATCAGTTGATAGCACAGGCATCGATCGATATAAGGAACCATACGGCGATAGTTGATTATTTTGGAACTGAAATAAACAAAAAATTATGTAATTTTAGAACAATAATTAACTTAGAAGTAAACGTTACTAGTAAAATCGCAGAACAGTAAAAATTAGAAGCAAGAAAACTGCGATTTCATGCAGAATTGATTTTTCACTACAGAATTGATGAATTTTGCAAAAACTTACAGGCATCATAGGTGGTGAATATAACGTGGACGTCGAGCCCGTATGCAAAGGACGTATGGGACTTGGCGTATTGTCTAAACCTTGAAGAGGATGTTCAGTAGCCGGTGATAGGACTGATAGAGATCCGGCTTTTAAGGCCATGTATTGTTTCTGTAAATCTTGTAAAATCTGAAACAATCACATCTTAAATCAACCACGTTCAAAACCCAGGATGAAATTACTCACAGCAATCTGTGCGTCCAAATAGGCCTTCGAACAATTCGAATCCAAACTCTTAACAATTAATTGTTTCTGATGAGCAACGCGTTGAGCCATATTTCGCAGAATATCCTTATCCTTCTTCCGTTTCCTCGAGATTGGACTTTGATTCTCGATACTGCTGCTCGAATGCGAATCGCTAGCGCCACGTGAATCTTCATTGCTTGACAAATCGCTCTCATATTGCGGTCTTGAGGCCGGGCGTAATTCCACTCCGCTATCACTCATCAATTTTTCGATTCCTTCCATCGTGAACATATTAGTGGAACATGCACTCGCTGCAGTGTGATATGTATCGCTGCTCAAAGTACCGTGATCTAAACTACTTGTATAATTCGTATCAAGCGAGCCAGGGCTTTGAGCAGAATTGATGCGCTTCAAGTTAAGCGTTAATCTGAAACCGAAGGCAAAGTTATTATGACCTACGAGTAAACAATATGCTTGTTTTGAATGGTGGAATCTTATCCGGTCAAAAACAATATCAAGGAGATGCATTGTATCATCTTACTGTGCATGACCTTCCAATATCTTCGAATTTTTTTAGAAGTACTCACGCTTGTTTGCGATGCTCGATTTCTTGCAGTTGTTGTTCGGTGCGCGAGGCGAGTGTTTCGCGTAATGATTGTAAATTTTCCTCTTTCGATGCAATGCCGAGTTCGATTTGTTCATCGACCAAACCCACCAACTTTTTGTCTAGTTGTTCAACTGCAGCTCGACGTTCGCTCAATGCGGCCACACGCCGTTCGAGTTCGGCTTGCAGATCAGCCAATTCTTTCCTCTGGAATAAACATAACGTCAGCCCAAAATCAGGGTAAGCTGTCGTCTGTTCACTTACATGCTGATTCACAATATCCTCTAATATCTTTTTGCCCTGGAGACCATTCAATAGATCCACCAAATAATCCGATTCTGAGTCGGATAACGAATATGTATCGCTTTTGTTAATCAAATCCTAAAATAGTTGAAAGATAATAGCATTTTTGTAAACTCCTACGCTCATTGAATATCAGTGCAAATAAAAACGAAAATCACAATACCTGTATTTTGCATTTAGCATCTTGATCTGCAAAAGTAAAGTCCCTATCTCTGGACAATACAAAATTAAATACTTGGGCAAGCTTGGCACTAAACTGTCTACGGAAATCCTTGACAAATTCAAGACCCTCATCAATCTACCAAAATAGAATAAAACAATATTCACAAATACGTTCAAGCAAGGAAAAATAAACTCAAAATAATCAAAAAACAGTCATTACTTTAATATCACTATCTCAACGTCAATACTTTGCGAATAAACGAAACAAGGTATTTATAAAGTTTGAAATCTCTCACCTCTCCCATAATTCGTTTGCGCTCCTTTTCCAATTCGACTCTTTGAGCAACTAGATCCAATTCTTTCTTTTCCAACTCCTTTTCGCGTTGCTTCTGTATCGAAGTCAAATTTCGCCAATTTTCCTGCAATTCTCTAGCTTGAGCTGCATGCTCCTCTTCCATGACGCGTTTTTCCGCTTCCAATTTAGCCTGAGCCTGCTCGAGACTTTTGCGACGCTTTTCGAACGCTTCCTGCTCCTTTTCGAAGCGCTGCTTTTCCTGCACCAGGCAGAGTCGCTGCGCTTCCAAATCAGAGTGGTCATCAACCGCCAATCTTTGCAAATTCTCTAAAGAAGCGGCCAAATCTGGTGTGGACCAACTTAGTAAACTCATGCGTGCAAGGTGCGTGCGTTCACCACGTCGCATTTCGGCCGCTTCTGCCGGATCATTGAAGCGAAACACATGCGCACGTCCAAGAAATATGATACAACCCTGAGACAATCGTGCTGGATCTTCTATTAAAGTGTTATTCAGCCAGACTTGTGCGCCTGGCTGAGGGGTCAAAAGAGCAATTCCGTTTTCAAATTTGATACTGCAATGTTTCGCTTCCATGCCCGGCCCTTTAAGAACGATATCCTGCTTAGTATCGCTGTCGTCTGTGCCGATTGTGGTGTCACCCTCCTTGAGATGATAGAGGGTGACGCCTGTGCTTAGTGGGTCATCATCAATCGCGACCAAATGCGGCCGATCCGAATCGAGGACGACGCCCGGGCCGGCTTTGCGAAGCGCCAAAGCTTTTTGTTCGCGTAATATTGCTTGTGCTTCCCGCCATTTGCACGCCCATTCCTCCGTTAGTTCCTGCATAACAATGCAAAGTAATATTTCATTCGCCAGCATAAATAAATAAATTACCTTTTCACGTGCTTCCTTCTCGTGCAGTTGCGCTAGTATCGCATCGGAACGGATTTGATGCTCGTTGAACATCAGCGATTTCAATTTGGAAATCTCATCACGCAATTCGCGAATCAGTTTTACGTTCGGATCCTCATTAACTGTTGGTTTATTTATTATATTCTTTGCCCTGTTTGCATAACGCAATGTGCTCAATGTCTCGCCATAATTACAATCTACAAAAAGAAAGTCATTTATAATAAATTTGAATTTTAAATTTTCAAATTTGAAATTACCTGCAGGACTTATAGCAGCAATCATAATAGTCTTTGAATTACCACCCAAGCTATCCTTTAGCAACCAAGTTAATACAGAATCTCTGTAAGGAATAAACACGGTTTTCTTGTGGCCATTTGTAGCCGCTGATAATTCCGCCAGTGCAGATATTACAGATCCTAAAGTAACAAGTGATTTGTTTATATGGGCGCCCTCTTTTAATCTTTGTCCCGTTGCGCCAGTTGAATCAGCACGTTCGCTTCCAGCCAAATCCACCAAATGGATCTGTGATAATCAGATAATTAAATTAGAAAATACGGTATAATGACATAAAGATGTTCGTTAAACAAATATTACCTTAGAAACGGTTTCACTGGGCACGCCATCGCAATATCCGGCCTGCACAAACGTTATCGTAAATATTGCATGGCTACGACTACTAACATCATTCATGTTAGTAGCTGCCGTTGTTCGAATTGAATTGCCTCTCTCCATACATTCCTGAATATGTCCAAAATTTGTTACTAAACATGTGGTCAAACCTTGCACATATGGGCCGCGTTTCGGATGCTCACGAACTTTCATAGTTTGTGCTTCAGGGATGTCTTCACCTCTAAGTAAATCAGCAACTTTCTCTTGATAAATTTCCAAGTAACTGACTTGAACACGATGTGTAGTACCACGTTTTGAGTCTTCAGCCATTCTTTCAAATAAAGCTTTGCATATTCTTGGTATGAGTCCCTGATTATCTGGCGAGCCCATCATAGTGTATGTTTTGCCACTACCTGTCTGCCCATAAGCAAAAACACATGCATTGTAGCCCTCAAAAGCACAGTCAACTACTTCAGTTCCTAAATCATTGTAAACCATTTCCTGTGATGCAAATGTAGGTGAGCGTGGTTCATGGGACCAATAAGAATGATCAAATGTAAACTCCTTATATCGAATATCTTCATCTCTAGGATTGACCTAAAATATTTTCTAATTAGGAAGGGAAGTGGAGGTAGAGCCACTATATACCTTGTTATTGAGAATGCCTGTTTTCTTGCCTTTCATTTGTATAATGAGTTTTGAGTCCATGTCAATTTCCCTGCATTAAAAACATTGTAAATTCATTTCATAACATTCTGGCATAAAGAGAACTCATACCTTTGATTAAAGGGACGGACCCGCACTGCAACTTTCACTGAAGCCATTGTATTTAAAGTCACCTAACTAACAGTAATATACAACTATTCTTCATTATTGCTTAGCCGAACATCTCTTATTTATCAACAGCTGTCACTTAATGGAGGCCATGATAAACAAACCTACGCGCTTGACTGCTGCTCGTCTTCTGATTTTTTCACCTCCTGTCAAAATCGATCAGTGCTGCCCCTAACAGGTATTTCTATAACCTTCCAAGATAAAGCTACGCATGCGCTAATATCAAATTTGGAAAGTTTCAATCCCTAAATTATGATATTTTATTTTACTTTCTAATTTTATTTTAAATAATTTTTAGTATTTTTTTATTATTATTTGAAAATAATTTAAAAGAAAAAAAGCCAGTAAAACGCCCCCTATCCTTATCATAGCGCACTAAAAAAATTGAGGTTAGGTTTGATCCTGGTCTTGTTTATAAACAATTGAAAAAAGGATAAATCATAAAGAGGGCAAATTAAAACAATTGTGGAAGATATATTCTTGTTGTCCTCAATTAGAAAGTGAGAAATTTGTATTAATGCACATTGATACATTCCCTGAGACAAGTATTTATATTGAAAGTATGTGTAAATCATCCCCTAAAATATCTAACTTTACAGATGGCTCAGCATGTTGATATGATTGAAAATATAATTGAGTCCAGGACTTGTAGACTGTGTGCAACTTCTGCCAATAATTGTATAAGTCTAACTAGTGAAGAAGGAAGATTTTGTAGTTTAGAGGAGAACATTAACAAATATTTGCCAATCACAGTCATTGCCTCAAACGACCAGCCTACCTTTGTTTGTCTGACTTGCAAGGAAATACTGGTTGCATTTGATCAACTTGTAAAAAATTGTGTGGAAGCTGAACATCACTTCAATCAGCTAGAAAATCCTCATTGTGAAAATCCAAATGAATCAAATGTAGAAATTGAATCAGATGATGTTTCAAATGGAAATAATTCAGCTGCAATTGAGTGAGTAAATTTTACAGTAATAATTATTGGCAGAAAATTTTCAGAAAGCTATTAAAATTAACAATGCTTCGTATGTTGCAGTTCTACATCAAGTATTCTGAAGAATTTCTGCCAAAATACATCTAGGGAGCAATCTGATCTTAAGCTAGAATGCAATAAAACGGTCACTGGCAAAAAGTACTATAAATGTAATGTTTGTGGGAAATATTTGTTATCATTGTCCACATATAAAGCCCACATGAAAATCCACACTGGGGAACGTCCGTACGTTTGCGATTTATGCGGAAAACAGTTTCGTGTGACACAAGGACTTATTAGACATTTGAAAATAACGCATGCTAGTATTAAGAAATATCCTTGTGATCTATGTAATCGAATGTTTGCGACACGTGTGAACGCTGAAGAACATCGCCGCATTCACACTAATGAGCGACCGTATATTTGCGATTTGTGCGGAAAAGCATTTAAACAGAGAGCTTCTTTATTCGTTCATAATCGATCGCATACAAATGTTTTTCCGTACAAATGTAGTTATTGTGATAAGGCTTTTCGCACGAATTCGGTTTTAATAACCCATATTTCTAAACATACCGGCTTGAAACCATTCTCTTGTGATGTATGCAGTCGACAATTTCGACTCAGGAGTGAATTAAATCGTCATAAATTGGTACACTCAGATGAAAAACCGTTTAAATGTACGCTATGTGGGCTTACTTTTAGGATGAAGCGGTATCTTAAAAATCATCTTAAACAAAATCATAACGGTGAGGGACTTTCGTGATATTCTAGACAGGTAGTGGAATGGATTATCTTGGAAAATCTTGACTCTAAAAATTAAATCTGTGAACCTCTATTTTTCTACTCTGTGCTAAGTAATTTGGTTAAATGAAAAACAAAGAAAAGCACGAATGCTTTTGTTTCCAATTGCTAAATTCACTTTACTAGCTTTTATTACGTGTTATAAGTGTTCGGCAATAATCATTCCTACACGTACTGGTAATTCCACTCATAAATCTCATTTCAGTTACTGCTTCATTTCTAGGAAGGTTACTTAAGTCAATGTGAAGCTGCTTAAGTTAAGTAAGGCTATAAACATGGATAAGTCATGTTCTTCTTTCAAGAATTTTAATTTTCATAATACACACATAATACACCGTCATTTTAACGCCTATAAAATATAGAATTCACGAATAAACTCGAGAAATACATGATCATGTTGAAATGAAAAAGGAAAGACAATGTTTTTAAATAAGTCGATTATTCCAACGGTCAAAAGTTTGAGAGCTTGGATTATCTGTGGCTTGTCTTGCTCCCCTGTGATGAACGACACCATTCAAGGAATTTCAACTCATTGTCAGAAGTCAACAAACCTGTAATTTCCCACAAAAATATATTTTCTTGTTCTCTCTTCAACTTACGTAATTTAAGTATAACAACTCGCGAAAAGTCGATGTATTGTTTGAAGCTGTTTATCGGTTGTTTTACATCATTTCAAATTTCAATAAAAATGCCTTTATTGAATGAGGAATGATAGCACAATAAATCTTCTCTTCAGTGACTTGAGGTTGCCATAACTTTTATTGCCTGTTCAGGTATATTATTTTAATACAGAAACTTTTATGCTGTCTGTCTATTGGAATATTTCCAATTTCTTGTGATGTTGTATAAATTCAAATCGGTGGAAACAGTGTTTATTAATGTTGTTTACACAAATATGGACAATATTTATTTTATTTTTTCTTATATGATAAACATTTTTCGCCAAGAAAAAGCCTCAAATTAAATATTAGATTTTAAATCTTAAGGGAATCGTAAAATTTTATTAAATGTTGTTCTTCATTTAAACAGGCTTCAATTATCCAAGTTATAACGTAGTTTTAGTACGGTTATTGAGTCGAATATGATTGATTGATTGTAGCATTCATCCTATTTTGCAGATCATCTGATGACGAACCTCTTCAAGAAAATAACAAAAACATAACAAAATCCAAAGTGCGCCGAAAAAAGTCTGAGATTGAAGCGTCGTTCTTTTGTCAATTCTGCAACAAAAGTTACACTAGAAAATTTGATCTTCAGCGACATGAAGAAAAGGCTCATAATCAGCCAATCCTGCAGCCAGTATCGAAAAATCGCGATATAATTGAACGTTGCAAATGTTCGACTGCGGATAATAATACTGCGATATTATATAAATGCGATGTTTGTATGAAACAGTTTACTCGTTCTTTTAATCTACTTCGTCATTATTCGATGCATTCTGATTTGAAAGAATTTTGTTGCCATCTGTGCGGGAAAATTTTCCGAAGTACAACCAGTCTAACAAAGCATATCAAGATGACGCATGAAAATCTGAAGGAGTTTGGCTGTGATGTATGCGGTAAGGTTTTCGGGGCAAAACAAACAAGGGATGAGCATTTGAACATCCATTCAGATACTCGGCCTTTTATTTGTGATGAATGTGGAAAGGCATTTAGACAGAAGGCTTCGTTGCATATTCATAAACGATTTCATTCCACCAATTGCCGATTTTCTTGTCATATATGTGGGAATATGTTCAGGACCTCGTCCGAATTAAAAGTTCATGAAAAAATTCATTCTGGTGTCAAGCCTTTTAAATGTGAAATATGCGAAAAGCCTTTCCGGTTAAATAGTGCCCTTAAAAGGCATTCACAGAAAGTACACTAAATTATCATCAATTAAATTTGTAAAAGTCCTTTTAAAAGATAACTATCAATAAATATAAGACGAATCGGATTATATTGGGATCCCTAAAAATTATATTATTGCATATCGTCATTTTGCAAAAAGGATTTAACAGGATAATTGAATGAAATATATGCATTGATGCCAAATCTCTGCTTTAGGTTAATGTGCACTCTCAACACGAGAGGCGCTGCAATCGGCTTCTTATCTGTCATATGGTTCCATCGTTTTACATAATATTGAAAATAGCCATATAAAAAGATTCAAAGCAGAAAATAAAAACATGAACACGGTTCCAAAGAAGGAATATCATTATTTCGATACCCCAGACGGTGAAGATGTCCTCAAAAAATTATTGTTTGTGCTGAAACCAGCAGGACTAACAGCTCTTGCTGTTGGAACTTGTGATGTTATGTTATATTCGAAGCCAAAGGGCTACATACCAACATTGGGTCGATATGCCTACTTTTCAATTCCAATCTTTGGAATGACTACAGTTTTTGTTGTTGCATCAAACCTGCTTACCAATATTCGCAAAAAGGATGATAAGTGGAATTGGGTTGCTGGAGGGTTTCTTGCAGGGACTATTCTTGGAGCATGGAGGAAAAGTCCTCAACTGGGTACCATATCTGGGGCATTTATTGGCTTCTTTTCTGGTGGTATGTATACATAAAATTTAAAGTGTTGTGATTCTATTAATCATTCATTTTAGTGAAGAAATATACCCATGATAATGGTATTGACATGGTCCCAAGTTTAAGCTATCCTAAAATGCATGGTGGTGTAAATTCAGTAAGGCATGACTTTTCCATGCTTAAAGATAATGCAGGTGAATGGAAAAAGAAATTTGATGTTTAAATATGTAATCAAATAGAACCAGATTATTAGAATAAATTATAATTATTTGAATTCATTGAGTATTGAAACTAAAGAAATAACCTTTTAAATTTGTCAAGAAAACTGCTTTTTGTTAGTAATATATTTATTTTCAATAAATTGGACCATCTTCCAAATTGTCATCTTCATCTTCATATGCTTCGCCATTATCAAAATAGTTATTGGCATAATCAGTTCCATCATCCATCTCTTCATCCTCCTCATTGTCTTCAAGTAGTTCTTCATCTTCTACTTCTTCACGTTCTTCTTTTATATTTGTTGCAAGGGGTACTGACTTTTCTATCTGCTCCAGTTTATCAAGTTGGGCTTCAATATCATTCTCAGTTTTAACTTGAACCCTGGTTTCAACTTTCTTTACCTTCTTTGCAATTACTTTAGGTCTAAGTTCAGTGGGAAATAATGCCCAATCAAAAGTGTTTTTTGCATTTGGCATTTGTGCTATTAGTTTATCAATCTGATAATCACCAATTGTAGAATTATTACTTTTATTTGTAAGCTTTATATAAGCTGGTGAGTCATTCAGATTGCAAATGAAGTCTTGCTTCAACATGAGTTGATATTTCATGTCACTATCAATCTGTAAAAATAGAAGATATAGTTATGTGACACAAATATGAAGTTATACTTACAGATAAGCTGATTGGTTTCCGATCCAATAATGGAAACAATGGTGGAGGTTGAGTTACTGGCCCAGGAAGTACTTCATTATTGCCAACACCTAAAGATGTTAATTGTTCCCTACTAAATGATTTATTTGACCCACGTCCTCGCCCACCGCGACTCATTGTGTAATTTCTACTTTGGTTTTATCAGCTGTCTTTGCTTTTAATTCTTCACACTCAGCTTGAAATTGATCCAAGTCATAAATAACTTTTATGATCAAAGAGCAGCTGGGACAAGTTGCTACTTCCTCACCCTCTAATAGTTCTTCCTATAAACGAAAAGACGTAAATAATAATTTTAATTGTTGCTTCAAAAAATTACCTTAGTAATCTGAAACCGATCACCACACGGGCACGGATAGTAGTAGGTATCTTCTTCTTCGTCAAATTCAAAGTCTTCTATTTCAACTTCGTCATGAAACACTGTCATCACTGATATTTTTCAGGAAAGCCTTAAGAACAAATTTTTAAAATTAATAAATTACAGCATGTAAATTTAGGTTATGAACACTAACCATGTCCACGTGCGGCCTTGAATAGTGAGGTGTCTCTGGTGAGGTTTCTTACTTCTTGGAAATCTTCAGCAGACGGTTGACTGGCCAAAGATTACTCGATTTTACTCATACAGCGGCTTCTTGATTGACTTTCGTTTGGATTAATCATAATTTCGTTATAAGTGGGCTTGCGATAAATAAACGGTTTCCGGAGAAGTATTTATTATTATATTTATCATGCAGTACTTAAATGTGCCAAATCAAAACCATTAATTAGAATCATACATTACTCCCCCTCATGTATAGTCGGTTTGGTGAGGGCGTAAAGTAACACTTTACTCCCTCCGCATTCTACAGTAGTACCTCGTTAATTGAAACTTCTTCCTCCACGCCATCAAGGAAGCCATTTTCATTTGTAGGTATCAATCACAGACTTATATATATAAGATAAGATCTCTGTGGTATCAATGTTCAGCCACCACCATTTGCGCTTCATATTATCATCGTACTAAATAAGCGAATAAACTTTTCATGATGAGTTTTGTTACAGACCCGTCAAGAATTTTGGGTCTGCCACATGTTGGAGGAAAGAAATGGGCGGATGCAGGTTGTAGTGGTCTTGTATAAATTTTCCTGTAAGTGCGATATGTAAATGAACATGCAATCATATATCTTATTATAAAGTCTTTATTTATTGTTGAACTTTTCACTACATGCTCAAGGAAATGAAGCCATCATCAAATATGATAAGTTTCTTTTCTGCAACTTGGATATGCATGGAAGTGCTTTATTATTAATTACATTGTTTTGTTCCAGATACAAAATGTGACTATAATTGGTATTATGGATCCATGGTGCATTGGACAGAGGTGGGTATTGTATCATAGTTCAGATATGTATGAAAGTGCTTAACATTGTTTTGTTTAAGGCTGTGGCATGGATGTTCCAGGTGCCAAATGTGATCTCCAATGGTACAATAGATCCTTGGTGCATAATGGAGTACAAGAAATGAGATGAGTGTTGTATTATATTGCATCATAGTTTACATATGTATGAAAGTACCTTATTATTAATTACATTTTATTCTACCAGGTCAAAATGTAATCATCAATGACAGAATGGACTCCTGATGCCTAGTAGAGTTCAAGAGATGAGGTGAGTGTTATATTATATTGCATCATAGTTTAAATTTGCAAAGCAGATTCATAATAACATAACATTAATTACAACGTTTTGTTTCAGGTGCAAAATGAGATCATTAACTCTAAGATAGATCTTTAATGCATTATGGACAATAAGAATGGAGGTGAGTGGTGTATCATATTGAAAAATTTATGGTTCGATTTATTTTAATCGGATTCTGGTTTGCTTGTATTTGTTTGTTCGACTGAGAAGTAAGCCGATTGCCGGATTTGAATGGTTTCATCGGCATTTATACTTAAATCTGTTGTGCACCATCAGCCAAAATGTTTGTGTCAAGCAACATTGCACATTTTGTATTGGTTTCCATAAAATTTATGTAACAGCTGCTGGTGCTTAAGATAATCTATATAATTTTTTCTGTATATTCAATATGTGAACAAATAACGTATTTTATTTATTATTTTAGAATCTGCCAATACAGTTGGAGTCTTCATTACCTGTTGAAGGAACTTTCATCAACACATGCCATTTTGCATTTTGCAGTTTCCGTATGATGTATGTAATGTAACTATTCAATTCTTTATATTCAATATGCGAACAGATAACTTTTTCTATTTCTTATTGCAGAATCTGATAGCACCGTTGCGGTCTTCATGGCATGTTAGAGAATATTCCATCAACATGGAGCACTTTGCATTGGTTTCCATATGGTGTTTGTAATGGCTGTGGATGATGCAGGTATTTCATCAAAAATTCATTCCTAAATATTCAATATGTAAACAAGTGTCTTATTATTTTAATTTTTGCAGTATTTCTGAGCATGGCTAGAGTCGCCATTGTATGACGGAGGACCTTCGGGTAGCGGTGGACAGTTCGCTCCAATTATTAAAGTATTTTGTAAGCAATTTATTCTTATATATTCAATTTGTGCACACATGCCTTAATATTTTTATTTTTTGCAGGTTCTGCGAATATGATTGGTGTTGCATCGGGTGATGGAGGTTCTTTAGACGGCGTTGGACATTTTACTATAGTTTTTCAGGTATTTTGTAAACAATTTATTCTTGTAGAGTCAATATGTGAACATATGTCTTAATATTTTTATTTTTGTAGATTCTGCAAGTATGGCTGGTATCACCATTGTGTGATGAAGGTTCTTTAGGCAGCGTTAGACATTTCGCTACAATTATTAAGGTATTTTGTAAACAGTTTATCTTGTACATTCCATATGTCAACATATGGCTTATTATTTTTATTTTTGCAGAATCTCCGTGTATGGCTCGAGTCGCCATTGTACATTCGTGGAATTTCGGACAGCGTTAGACGTTTCTCTGCAATTTTTAAGGTTTTTATAAACAGTTAATCTTGTACATTTAATATGTGAACAATGTCTTATTATTTTTATTTTTGTAGAATCTCCGAGTATGGCTAGAGTCGCCATTGTATATTGCAGGAAGTTTGGGCACCGTTGGATATTTTGCTGCAATTATAAAGGTATTTTGTAAACAGTTTAATCTTGTGCACTCAATATGTGAACACATGTGTTATTATTTTCATTTCTGCTGAATCTCCGTGTATGGCTCGAGTCGCCGTTGTACATTCGTTGAATTTCGGACAGCGTTAAACATTTCGCTGCAATTTTTAAGGAATTTTATAAACAGTTCAATCTTGTACATTCAATATGTGAACACATGTCGTAATATTTTTATTTTTTGCAGGTTTTGCGAGTATGGCTAGTGTCGACATTGCATGACGGAGGTTCTGTAGGCGACGTTGGACATTTTACTGGAGGTTTTAAGGTATTTTTTTAACAATTTATTCTTGTACAGTCAATATGTGAACACATGTCTTAATATTTTGATTTTTGCAGAATCTCCGTATATGGCTCGAGTCGCCATTCTACATTCGTGGAATTTTGGGCAGCGTTAGACATTTTGCTGCAATTATTAAGGTATTTTGTGAACAGTTTAATGTTGTATATTCAACGTGTGTACACATGTCTTATTATTTTTAATTTTGCAGAATCTCCGTGTATGGCTGCAGTCGCCATTGTACATTCGAGGAACATCAGGCAGCGTTAGAGATTTCGCTGCAATTATTAAGGTATTTTGTAAACAGTTTAATCTTGTACATTCAATAGTCAACAAACACGTGGTTTATTGTTTTAATTTTTACAGATTCTGTCATTGTGGCTACCGTCGTCATTGCATGAAGGTGGTAATTTAAGCAGCCTTGGACATTTTGCTGCAATATTAAGGTATTTTGTAAACAATTTATTCTTTTATATACAATATATGGTTTATTATTTCTATTATTTTATTATATTGTTGAGCAATATAGGACATTCCGTATGATGTGTGTCACAGCTACAGGTAAATAATTCATTCCTATGTATTTAATATGTGTACTAATAAGTCATTATTTTAATTGTTACAGATTCTGTGGGGATTGTTGTGGGTCTCCAAACTATGTTAGTGAAACACGAGGGAACATAGGACATTGTGTATTGAATTCCATGTAATGTGTACAATGGCGGCAGTTGCTTACGGTATTGTACAAATAATTAGTTGCTTTTGTTGTACGCACGTGTTTGTATTGGATGAATGTGTTATTGCGAATGTAATTTATAACTTTGCAATTCATGATCCTCTAGTACTGATCGTGCA
>JARJDZ010008713.1:0-18037 GCA_030264555.1 Aleochara sp. GC000083 | reverse complement strand
TTTAATCGGTCCACAGGTTCAAAAGTTATAGGCAGTTAAAGACGCGAAAAAAAGCGAAAATTTTGCATTTTTAGACCCCCATTTTTCTGATTCGGGTATTTCTGAGTCTCACAAACTTTTGGGACCATGACCAATGTTAATATTTCGCCAAAATACCATAAATGCCGTTTGAATCATCCAAATCGGTCCATTAGTTTCGGAGATATGAGAATTTTTGAAAACTCGAGCGATTTTAATAATTTCAAATCGCTTTTTTCGCTACAAACTTTTTTTTCGAATTTTCTCTTTAAAAGCGAATTCTGCGTTCTCCATGCCCAAAAGGGCATGAACCCATACATTTTTGCAAAGTACTCATCGAGATCTATAATTTGGTTCCAAGTTCAGTTTAATCGGTCCACAGGTTCAAACGTTATAGGCAGTTAAAGACGCGAAAAAAAGCGAAAATTTTGCATTTTTAGACCCCCATTTTTCTAGTTCGGGTATTTCTGAGTCCCGCAGAGTTCTGGGACCATGACCAATGTTAATATTTCGTCAAAATACTATAAATGCCGTTTAAATCATCCAAATCGGTCCATTAGTTTCGGAGATATGAAAATTTTTTAAAACTCGAGCGATTTTAAGAATTTCATATCGTTTTTATCGTTACAAACTTTTTTTCAATTTTTTCCTTCGAACGCGATTTCTGCGTTCCCCATGACCAAAAGGGCATGAACCCATAACTTTTTTAAAAGTGCTCAATAAGACCTACAATTTTGTTCTAACTTTACTTTTATTGGTGCAATTTTTTAAAAGTTATAAGCAATTAAAGGAGCGAAAAAAAGCGAAAATTTGCATTTTTAGATGATGATGTTTTCACTTCTGTCCTGTGGTTTTCACATGCTTTTTACTAAAAAATGTATTTCCAAACATATCAAATTATCAAAAAATCAGTATAAACATGAAAAAATACTTGTTAACTACATTACATCTTAAATATATGTTTGTTACATGTTGATTACGTAATATGCTTACTAAATATTTGGTATATCCTTTATAGCTTTACTTTCTTCTTTGACCACCTTCCATGGATGCCTCACCTTCAGCAGGTTTATCCCCTTCACCTTCCGGTTTACTTTCTGCATCCGGTTTTCCATTTCCTCCTCCATTTCCATTACCTTTGCCATCATCACCTTTGCCATTATCTTCCTTGTCTTTACCATTTTCTTCAGGTTTAGCCGTTGTTGTCGTCGACATTTCTTCATCCTCGTCATCGTCGTCTTCGCAGAAGAGATCGCAGAATGCATTCAGAAAGATATCCGAGCTGTCATCTTCACAGTCTTCACAACAGTAACCAAACTACAAATTAAATCAGAAAAGAATATTAAAAAGAAAATTAAAAAAATAATCGAAAAAAAATAGGAATTTTTGGTATATTAATACCAAGAATTAGAAGAATGAAAATGATGGAAATTTTCAGAGAAAAAAATTAGTTTAGAGAGTTGTAGACAGGGAAATATTCTTCAAAATCTTTTCTTCCTCTTATTTTCGATTTACTATGTAGTGATTGAATAAAATTTTAAAATGACAATTTCTGAGAAAATTCAATAAATATGAAGGTTAGAAAAACAGAGAATAAATTAATAAAAATTACTTACCCCATAAACATTTGGTACCAAAACTGCAGCCAATCCAAGAACCAAAAAAACTTGCAAAAATTTCATCCTGACTTAACAATTTCAGCAATTATTATCGGAAACACATGCGATTAGATGCAACGAAACGTTTGCATTAAAACAACCGCCTACAATTTGATTTATATATAAAATTGCGTATTGGGGCAAAGACAACAAACAACATGTTGTCAATATTCTTGCTGCATTGCGTTGCATTCATGCGACACGTATCAAACATTTAACGGCCTTGTTCGGCCTTCGAAATTCATTATGCACTAGAAATCTCGGCGATAATTCGCAATTGTTTAATTATTACTTTGTTATTTCGCACCGCGTGCCAAATGGAAGCCGTTCGAGATTATGCGGCTCGCAATTTCATTGCTATTTTGTTCAGAATTCGATTGTTTCAAGGAATGAAACAATGCGCACAAAGTTGCGACCTTTACCATTGCTTCTATAAGAGATGTTTACGCCTAATTAGTCATGGTTGGCTATGAGTAAGAGTTCATTAATTTTTTGCATAAACAAATATGGTGATTGGAAAATATAAAAAAATATAAAAAAATAGGCGAGAAAATAGGAAGAAATTTTAATTTTTCTTCATGGAGTTTTTTTGGAGACTATTTTCATATGAGATTTCAGAATTATTTAAAAGAAAAGAACATTGACCAACATTTAAATAATTTGAAATGCACTATTAAAATGTTGAAAAACTTTGACTAAAATTTAGTATCAAAAAAGAAGAAATTAATCGAAAAATTTCTAGATATAAAATTGATGAACAATATTTTTGTATTTGAATCAAATATTCGAAAACCAAAATTTACTGGAAAAATTATAGCAAAACTATTGTTGAATTTAAATAAAAAGAGGAAAGCTTTCTTCTAAAATTTATTTTATGAAACTTTTTAGATTTATTTCCATATATCGGTATATAAAATGGTTTTAAGGAGTTTTAGACAAATCTTAAGTTCATGAAATTAATAATTTGGAAAAATTTTGCAAAAAAGCAAATTATGTCGGACAAAAAAGTCGACAATTAAAATCTAGTATTCAGTATCAAAAAAGAAGAAATTAGTCAAAAAATTCTAGATATAAAAATAATGAACAATATTTTTGTTTTTGAATCAAATATTCAAAAACCAAAATTTACTGGAAAAAGTACAAAATAACTAATTTAAATAAAAAGAGAAATACTTTCATCCAAAATTCATTTTATAAAACCTTTTATATTTCTTTACAAATATTGGCATTTAAACTGGTTTTAAGAAGTTTTTGACAAATCTTAAGTTTATGAAATCAATAATTAGGAAACAATTTGCAAAAAGCAAATTTTATTATAAAAAAGGTCGACACTTATAATCTAATATTCAGTAGCAAAAAAAGAAGAAATCAACCAAAAAATTTCTTGATATAAAAGTAATGAACAATATTTCTGTATTTGAATCAAATATTCGAAATCCAAAATTTTCTGGAAAAATAATACCAAAACCTTAATTGAAAAGAAATGAAAAGAGAAATGTTTTGTTTCAAATTTCATTTTATGAAACTTTTTTATATTTCTTTCTAAATATTAGTATTTAAAATGATTTTAGGGTGTTTTAAATATTTCTTGAGTTCATGAAATTAATAATTGGGAAAAAATTTTCAAAAAAGCAAATTATATTGGCAAAAAATGTCGACAATCAAAATCTAGAATTAAAATGCAATAATAGATAAAACAAAGATAGAAGATAGCAACCATAAAATTGTTGTAACTAATATTTATATCATAAAAGTTGCAAGAGAAAATTTCAAGAATTTAAATAAAATTTCATCACAAAATTACAAAATAAAAATATTTTAAATTCTCAAGCAGAAATTCACACAAAACTAATCTTTGAAAACAATAAAATTTTTATTATTATTAATATTTTAAAAATACTAAAGAAATAATTTAAGAAACATATTTTTTATTCCTAATTTAATTTATTATTTACTTCCAACTCAGATTTACTATAAATTTTCTTATCTAACTTATAAAAAACTATAAACTTTGCAAAATTTTTAATTCCATTGATCCAGATTTTATAATTACAATTCTATCTAAGAATGATGACAACTGGATTTTATAACTTGGATTTTACATAACACTCTGTATGAGCTTGTGTTTAACATAATAACTCGATGAAATAAAGCTACCAAATATGAAGACAACAGGACGCCGAAGAAAAGATCGAAGCACAACAAGAACGAAAGCATCGAAGGATGAGGTCGTAACTCGTTTAATCGATTGTTATTATGCAGGCAATATTATCAATCACGATGGTTTATTGATGTTTTGTGCGGCGAAACGAGAGTACGAATGTCATGTCAGCTGAAGCGTCGTAAAAAACGTTTTTATTTCAGCTTCACCTTTATTATTGTTATTATGATGAACAGTTGACGATTATTCCTCATCCTCTTCTTGGGATTCATCTCCTCAACTCTTTCGGGTCGAGGAGTATTCATGGGCTTTTTCTGCACGGACGCATTGTTTCACCTCGATGTAAATCAACGCGAAAACATCTTTGACGAAAATCCCATCAGCCAACAAACTTCTGGATCGTAAATTGAACCCCTTCGAAATTGCAAAGGTCCTAAACTTAATTCCATTCATTTTTCGACCAACGAACAGATGAAAACTGTTGAAAATAGAAATGCAGCATAATTTATGTGACACGACAGAGACATTTTATGGCAATCTATGGAAACGTCGATTTCCGGCTTGTATTTTTAGTTCCCAATTAAAATAACTCGTGTCATCGGCGATAAATTGCCCAACGAAAATAAATTAGAACATGCAGGCGAGTTGTAGCAAATAAAAATTCATTTATATGTTAATTAAGCGTTCGCCTAATTAATCACGCATGCGCAATCTGCGCCGAGGTTAATTACATTGTTCGGGAATTTGCGCGAATCGATTTCGCGCAGTGAATGATGACAAATCGCAAATTTCAGCTCGATGCGTGGTGCAGATTTCCTCGTGTGGACATCGCTTATGAAGCTCTTTTCAGATGGTTGTTTCGCATTTTTCGCACAGCGATTTGCACGTGTTTGCTGCATGGTAATTGGATGCGAACCTCTTTTATTTATTGCATCAATTAAACGCATCATTAATTCCAACGTCGGCTTATTAAGTCGAGAGAAGAACGCTGATTATGCGAGAATTGAGCGAATGTCATTTGTTTGTTGATAATTTCGCATTATCATGTCTGATTATATTAATTTATCGGTATTTTGATGCTAATTTTATTCATATTTGAGCCTAATTGGTTGATTTTTCCTTTTTACTTCCCAGGTTTCTTTCTGAGGTTTAAAAAAATCAGCATTTTAAAGTTGTTTATATCTTTCAAAATTTAAAGAAATTATTAACAAATTTTCAAAATTTCGATAGAAATTTGGAGTTTTGTTATGAATGAATTGTCCCAAAAGTAAAACTATGAGAAATTTTCATTTTGTTTGTGTTAATTAAATTGAAGAACAATTTCAAAATGTCCAATTGATAGAAAATTTGCAACAAATTTGTAATCCAAATCCATTTGAAATTTCTTCCTGAAATTGTAATATCTTTAACAAATTTTGTTACCTGGAAATTGTTTATCTATTTAAACAAATTATTATTTCTCAACCCTCAAATCAAATTTTCAAAAGAAATTTTAAATTTGTTATTACTGAATTGTCTCAAAAGTTAAACTATAAAGAAATTCAATTTGTTTGTATTAATAATATTGAAGAACAATTACAAAATGTCCAATTGATAACATCAACAAATTTGCAACAAAATTCTCATCCAAATACATTTAAAAATAATCACTTTCTTTCTGAAATTTGCAAAATCTTCGACAACAATTTTATTTCTTGATAATTGTTTATCTACTTAAAGAATTTATTATTTCTTAACCCTCAAATCTTCAAATTTTCAAAAGAAATTTACAGATTCGTTAAGAAATATTATTTCTTGAAAATTATTTATCTACTTAAAGAATTTATTATTTATGAACCCACAAATTTTCAAATTTTCAAAAGTAATTTCAGATTTGTTATCAGTGAATCGTCTCAAAAATAAAACCATGAGTAAATTTAATTTCTTGTTATTAATTATATTGAAGAAGAATTACAAAATGCCCCATCGATAAAATCAATAATTTTGCAACAAAATTCTCATCAAAATCCACTCGAAAATAATCACTTTCTTCCTGAAATTGCAACATTCTCAATCCAATTTGCTTTCTGAAAATCGGAAGATACTTCTTCATCGATGAAACTTCACAAATTTGAATCGAAATCCAGAATTCCTCCAGAACATCATACAATTTACTAACAATACACCTTCCAGACTTAAATTCCTTGCAAAAAACTCGTGATTGAAACGCAGTCATTCCAACTAAAAACTTCATCAACAATTAACTCGTCTTGCATGTCTTGAGGCACTTACCACAAAGAATACGAGATTATTAATGATCATCATTGAAGTTGACACCACAAATATATAAGAATCTTCAATTGGCTTCCTTGAGAACCCTTCTTTAATGAATTTCAACAATGCATCAAGACATTGAAGAATCGCAATCGCAAGACTGCAACGCATCATGTGTAAAAACCGATTGTAAATCTCAAGAAAAAGATCGAGAAGATCTGCCAACAAATCATGTTTGTTCATGAAATACAAGACATCGATATTTTCTTTGAAAATTGACAAACGAACCATTCCAATATTTCCACAACTTTGCAAAAAGTAAAAGTGTTTGTCGATGTCGTTAAGTTTCATGTTCACATAACGAATTCTCGTTGTCAAAATCCTCAAATTTTTGTTAATTTGCAGAAAGATTAAACCCATTTGGTAGTCAATCAAACAAATGATGGGTGGTTCTTCAGAAAACATCATGATACACGCCAATTTTAAACCCATCAAAAGATGTAAAATTATTGGTATTGTAAATCTCTGAAGAGATGATTTGAAGATTGTTGAAAATTTGTCATTTAAACTTTGATCCAATTCTTGAATCGTTGCATGAAGTTTGACACGATTTTTTCTGTCAATTATCAATGCACTGATGATTCCAGAAATAACCATTATTGTTGATAAAATTTCTTGGAGAAGATTAAAAATTGTTGTTGAAAAATTTCCATTTTTGAAGGTTAGATTCATAATTTGTTTGGTAAAATTGTGAATTCCCAGTGTGAAATTTATGGATACAAGAATAATTCCATATAGAAGATAAAAAACAGATAATCCATGGTATTTCTGAACTGATGGAACTTCAAGAGCAAATAATTCGTAGACAAAATTCGGATAATTCCATAATTTTTGAAGATTAAATTTCAAACGTCTTCCTGTTTCCTGAAATTTGGGAATTATCCAAGAAATATCAACGTTTATGCGTATTGATTTGATTTGATTCAAAATTTGGACAAGTTTTTCGACCAAAATTGTCACACAAGTTGTCAATTCAGTTTCTTCTTCGTCTTCTTCCATTTGTTTCATGGACTGTTTCTTGGATAGCTGCAAAGAAACTGACATAAAAATTTCCACAAAGTATCGAGTAATTGAATAATTAAAAATTCAATACTTTAATCAAAGGAGATTTTTAAAAGCAATTATGGAAATTGCAAAACCAAAACAATGTATAAACTAAAACATTCTAAAAGAACTAAAATAGTTTCATGATCAATATCTAAGAATCCCATCACTGAATACAAATTTTCAGAAGATTTACAAAAAGTAATGAAGACCAAAAGAAGTTTTTTTAATGGTGGTTCCTTTTCAAGAGTTTGCAACTCGATGAGGAATTTTGAAGAAATCGCACTGCTTTTCAAAGCTTCCTGGTTCACGTTTGCACAGGAAAATACAATTATTACAATGAAAACCTACGAATAAGATTTTAAAATAAGTTTTTCACTAAAATTGTAATATTTACAATGTGTATGATGACCATTATCCCAAAAATTGCAGAAATCATATGCAAACTTTGACTGTAAAAATTACTCAAACCAATTGACGTCTTCAACGCAACATTTATCCCTTGTATCATCACCAGGATGAGTAAAAGACATAATAAACAAAGTTGGATTCCATAATTCCTACTGGTCATTGTCATCATATCAGTCAGAGTGTGATGAGTCTTCATGAAGATGCAGATTTTCTGGTACTTATCTTCATCCACTTTGGTCTTTTTCGGTGATAAGATGGAATGATCGCAGATATATTTCAAAATGAGGATATTCAACGCCCGAAAATTATCCACAATCAGACGATTCGTGTGCACTATTTGCAAAACCACCAACGATTCAATCCACAAATTCATCCCGAGGAAAACGTCCATTGCATATTTGTAATCCCCGAGTTCATGATGCATTGGTGATAAGATAAGAAGTACTGACAGTATGAAGATGAGAAGTATCCATGTGAAGACATCAAGGTGTTTCTTCGATGGGTAATCTTCATTATAAGATGGCGTCTTTAAAAACGCATGAAGTCGTGATAATGTCACTTGGACATTGTTATCACTATGGGTGTTGGCTCGAATGATGGATGTGCAATTGAAGAGGACCAATGTGCTCTTCAATGCTACATCCAGCACGACCATCGTCTTCGTGAAGTGCTCATAAGTCCAAAGGAATTTTAAGAAAATAATTTCAACTTGGCATGTAATCAACATGAACACAATAAGAATTCCGTACAATTTGTACAACCATTTTGTGCAGAATTTTTCGGGGTTTTCAATGGGAGCACTCAATCCGAAAAATTTCACCAGAATTGACAACCATTTGTTATTGTATTTCAACATTGTATCCATGATTGCATCCATAGCAAGCAAAGAATGGGAAATGTATTTAATAGTAATAGGAAATTTATTGATTGTACATAAAATTGCTGTGTGTTTATATATCCAATTGTTTTATTTGTCGATTGCATGCAAGTCAGGAATTTGTACATCAATTTTTAAATATGTTTGGACATGTTTCTGTTGGAAATTATAATTTCTACAATAATTACAAATCGACGAAGCGAAGATATGTGTGATAAGGTATGGTAATCAATCAAAGAAATGGATCGATTCTTTAAAGGTAATTAATTATATGAAAATTTTTGGTTTTGGAATATTAATTCAAAAAAGAATGTTTACTTTAGGCAACACATCATACACAAATATTGAAAATATGTAACTTGAATGTGTTTTTTTGTAAAAATCCATACAAAATATAATGTTAGGATATGTTGAATTTTCATGTTAATTGATGAGAGCAATTAAAATGATCCCCCTCATTAGGAATATGTTTAACATGTTTTATAACTCTATGAAATTCAACGATAACAGCAATAAAGCTTGATACACCAATAAACGAACCGTAGATGAATTTTTTGCGGAGTATGATGAAACCAGCATGAAAATGCGGTTTGTTATTCGAGATGTGATACCACAACGTCACCAATTCCTTCATCACCAATTGCTCAGCCAAACTATCCTGTACTTCAGCCATTAACAATATCTGTTTGTAAATCCCATTGGCAAAATATGAGACAGTTTCTCTCACGTTGTCACAACAAATTATCATCCACGTTTGCAATATCTACAAAAAAAAAGAAAATAACCAATTAGTTCAATGCAAACTTCATTGATATCACTTACATAAAAATAAGTAGGGATAGCAAACCCTAGTAGAAAAACCCACAAATCCCCAAATTGACATTGAACCAAATGGTTCATTGCTTGAATCGCTTGAAAAAGCATCATAATTAAGATGAACAAAATGGGCCATCCAAAAATTGAGTTGAAATAATAACACACCAGATAGATATCTCGGTACTGTCTTGCAGCCAGCTTAATATGATCCACATCTTTGATATCAGCCTTGGTATTTAAGGCAGTTTTGGTCCAACCAGTCAGTGTGAAGAGCCCCTTGTTGCTTTCATGCATCTCAGCTGCTGGGAGCACCAGGAAGCTTTGCATATGATCCAGAAGGTTCTTCATTGTGTACTCGACCAATCTTCGGATTTGTTTCATTGCACAAACAATGAAGAGTAGCTGTGAAGTGACGACATAAAATTGGATGTACTTCAGAATGTTGTAATAGATTCTGGTGGTGTTTTCTGTATGGTATAATGTGACATAGACATCAAGGCTTATCAAACACCCAAAAATGATGTGAAGCAAGTAAATGATGATCCCACTGTAATGATTTTTGGCACTGAGATTGGTGAACTTCACAAAGAGGAGATTCAATTTGTTGATGTACTTATTGCCTTTTGCAAAACACAGAATGAAGGTTAGAATCGTGGAGAGGGTTAAAGAAATCTGGGTGAATGCATCAGATATCCTTGTTGTGTATTCCAATGTTAGAATCATACAATGAATGTATAGACTATACACGGATCCTCCTAACATTGATAATGTAATGAAAAACACATAAAAGGCGTGATTATTGTCCACTTTGATATTGCACGAATTGAAATCGTAGGGTGGGAAGCAACTCGTGTATGTACAGATTCGATAAAGTCCTCGTAATGGTATATCAACCATTTCAGCTATCTATGTGTCTGTTAATTAGACATTAACAAAATATTTTTAGAATGGTTATCTTTTTACAGAAATTTATTGCTGTAATGTTCACGCAACTTTGGGTGACTTCGTTTGCTATTGAATGAGGTTTTGACTTTTCTGACCTGGACATGAAAATGTTATCATGATGCAATGTTTAGAAAAGGATAATTATTGGTTCATACACGCTACAAATGAAATTATTGATTTCCAGGATATATGATATCGTGTCCTGTTGATTGTAATCACGTTTTATCACGCCAACATTCCATTCGTGGTTCGGGTATCATTTGCTTTGGAATTGAAGTAATTGGAGAAAGCTTTTCTGGTATTGAATCAGATATTGATATTTCTTATCAGGAAAAGTATATTTCAATTTTCATTTAGATGTCTTTAATATTCTAAATGTTTACTGACAAAAGTTTAAAGATTGAATCAATTTTGAAAATCAATTTTCAAAATGACGAGGTTATCTTTGAAATCTTTATCATTTGTTTGTTGTTAATAAGAGAAATTTTGATTCTTTGATATCAGTGAAAATGATAGGCAACCCAGTATACAATAAAATTGTTGTAATGAAAGTGAACTCAAATGGCTTGAAAATAAACAAATATAAACATAAAATGTTTGGAAGAGATAATAAACATCTTATTTTTTAAAAGAAAGAACTACAAGAATCTACTATTATTTGAATACTATTGGGAATTTTGAATGTTTAACTTTGAATTGTAAGAAGAAAGTGATCCATTGAAAAAAATCTCACTCTGATAAATAACTTCTCATCATTAGGTAATAGTTCAATACTAATAGAAACGACTGATACATGGGACTTTTCTCAAAATCACATTTGTTTGCAGAATTAATTGGAAAGAAAACTGAAACAACACCGAGAATACTTTTTGAACCTGAATTAACCAGAAACCCGTTACCGTTACACTCATCTGTCCACAGCTTGGATGATGCGCGTTAACATATTAGATCAACATTTGTTGCAACTCGGCCTAGGAAATGAAGTGATCCCGAGATCCTTACGGTAAATGACAGCTCGCGCGTCGTCAACGGGAATCACACAGCGAGCACCAATTCAATTCCCATTCAGGAAGGCACCCAATCAATTTGGGCATCGATTTTGGGGCGTCTTTGCAACCATGAAAAATCCTCGCATCCAACCTTCAAATTTATTACTGTATAACGTTGCCAATCCGTGATATCAAATTGAGAACACTAAAGGGACATTTCTTCTTGTACTTCTTGCAATGTTTGTGCAATCGCCCATACATCTCAGCACTCTCGTACTCGTTGAGTGCCTCCGATTTGGACGTCGACGGCCTGCAATTAACCACTCATTAACAGCCAATTAATGCGCCTAAAAAATTGATAATTACGTGAGGATGATGTGTAGTACATCAGCAAGTACTCCATTATCTTCTAGTGTGTGTTCACCAGCTTCGCAGATCGCTCGTAGCAAACAATCGCGACCAGCGTATCCATGGCTGAAAGCAGACTTGATTCAATTTTTCATCCACCATCTCGCTATCAAGTTGAAGGTCTACCTCTTCAGTTTCTCCTCCAGAGCGTCGTAAACGTACTTGCGGACCATGCTGAACGAGCGTGCGACAATTGGCGGATAATCGTACTCGGTATCATTCGCTGGTAGAACGTAATTAGCCTCGAAGTTGTACGAGACGAAGACGTTGTAATTATCTAGTTCTAATGGTAATGCTAAGGCAATAAATAGCTGCAATAAAAATCAAAGTTATCTGTGATGATGGACCCATAAATTGATTGAATTATCGATTGATACTTACGCCCATAAATGGTCCACCATAGGGGAATCGAATCGGATTGATTATGTGCCCATCACTATCACATTTCCTGACGAAGATTAAACCCAACAGGAAGACACTAAAATTTAAAAATTCCAATTTACAATTAATAACCATCTTCATCAATTTCATCGATTGTCTCACCTTAAAATATGCATTTTTCTAACTTTTGATTACTTAATTTAAGATTGAAGGTGACTCAATTGAAGGTTGTTACTCAAGTTCACTTGTGCTTCTTGATGGCTTGATGTTGACTGAGCAATGTTCACGTTGGTGACAGCATGCTGGTGACTTAATCACAAATGTGTTAATTGCTCTTTCAATGTAGTTGAACGCTTGATACTGTTATATTTACGTCCATATTTTTGGCGCTCATCATTCGGAATTTCATTCAAAATCAATCTCTGCAATTTTAATTTCCTAGTTGATAAAACTATAACCCTTTTATCAATCTGACAGATTTTCCTTTTTTGGTTACAATTAGGTACTATAATTGCCCATAAAATTACAAATTAGAAACTAACTTTTATTCTGTTTCTTATAGGAACAGATAACATTTTGATTTTTAAAGAAGGAACAAAATTCCTCATTGGAGTGCTTAAATTCTGTAATTTTCTCAATTAGTAGACTTAAATATAAGGCATGTTTAATCCAACTGATAACACCAAGAAAATGAATAGTGAAATTTTGATGGTATTCCATGCAAATTCTTTGATTATAGAAACAGATAACAATTTGAAATAAAATTCCTCATGGGAATTATTAAGAAAAAAATTGTAAGGCATATCCAATGAAACTGATAAAACCAAGAAAATTAATTGTGAAATTTTGATGATACCCCATGAAAATTCCTTGATTATAGGAACAGATAACATTTTGAAACAAAATTCCTCGTGGGAATTCTTAAGAAAAAAATTATAAGGCATGACCAATCCAACTGATAACACTCAGAAAACTAATAGTGCAATTTTGATGGTATTCTCTGCAACTCCCAGATTTTCCTTTCAGTTCAGCTTGAGTGTAATCACTTGTGATGTTGTCAGATGAAGTTGAAGGACTACAAAACATTTGGTAAAAATTGGGTATTAATTATTTCTGGGGTATCTTACGTGAAAATTACATGAAGAACATCACCAAGGACTCCATTCTGGGCTACACTTTCTTCGGCTGCTTCACAGATGGTTCGCAAAAGGCAGTTTTTACCAGGAAATCCATACCTTCAAATTAAACATCATTCAGAATCAGAAATCAAGTTGAATTATGACTTCCATAGAAATTAAATTATGTAATACATACATTTTCATTTTAGATTCAATGGCATCATAAATAAATCGTCGATCAAACCCTTTGGTGACTTTCGCCTGTCGTTGAACCAACGGTGGATATTCATACTCGAACTTTTCATCCGGTAAATTGTAGTTCGCCTCGAAATTATACGCCAGAAAAGTGTTCTTTAACTTTTCCAAAGGCGTTGCTACCGCGAAAAATATCTAGAAACAAATGGCATAATGTAATGAGCACACTTGGGGCTGTAATTTTCTCAATTAGTGGGTTTATACTTACACCCATTCCGCTGCCTGGAGGAAAATGGAATTTCCAATTCTCTGATAGCACGCTTCCCGCCCCAGAAACGCATTTATTATGCAGTTGGATTATTACGAATGCCTGAAGTATCCTGCAACAATAAACGGTATAAAAACTTGTGGATGTAGTTTAATCACCAGGTCGATTTGTGGTTTCCACGAAATCGTAGAAAAGTGCCATAAAATTGTGTGTTCTCTTCGGATTATACATGACTAACAATCATAATCCTTGATGGTTCTATATTTAGTGTAAAATGTTCCTGAAGTTTATGAGATGGATCGGATCAATATGAAAACATTACATAGAAAGTGTTTTAATTGAAAGTTTTAAAACTTTTAAAACAGTTATAAAATAAAGTATGAAATCAACGATTGGTAAAAACTAGAACTTGATATTAAAATCAAATTTTATACTAATAATTTTTAGTGCAACAATTATAGTTTGAATATGTATATTCAATGTACTTACAAGAATTTACTAGTAAAATCCATCATTTGTAACTTTATCAAGAGAACAAAATTGAGTAATTAACAACAAGACGTCTGGAAACCTTCTGGAAGTCAATAAATAACTCATTGTTTCAACTCTTCTCCAATCCTCATTTCAGATCAGTATGTCTCCGTTATCATAATGCTTAATGAATAACAGTACAAGAAGTTGCGTGCATTGTTTAAGAAGTCGAATGTGTACCTGGAACAAACAACCATTCGTACATTGTTCTAATCAATTCCCCGATAAAACTACCTGACCCAGCAGCAACTAATTACGCTAATTACTCTAATTAAATGAGACTATCCCTTCTAATGAATTTGTTAATAAAAAAACCGAGTTCATTAAAAATGTAATATAACCGAACGTGGAGAACATACCTCAAATATTTATTAGCTTCGAATTTATGCGATCACTTTAATTTTTAATTAATTAACCCGACCTGGGTGTAGCCAAGAAATACTATTTCATCATTTCAACACGAACTCGCTGTGAATGCAACTGAACAACAACAAATTCGCGTTGATAATATAATTAAACGCACATTACAAACGTAATTTGATAGCGTTTCAATGCCACAATCAGTCATCTAGTGGTAACGAACCAATCATCATCATCAACCAAACAGAAATGATGCACGTGAAAATCAACTTGTTAACCATAAAACCTCTGCATGTCATCGGAAAAATTTTGGGTATCTGGCCAGCATTCAACATGCAAACCATGGAGAAGTGTAAATGGAGGTATCTGAATGGTGTCATCATGTTGATCTTCATTTTGATGGTCTATTCCTACTCATTGTATGGTAAAATCGCCTTTGAACGTTATTTGGACACCAGCATGTTCATCATCATGATCATCTCCGACTTCACAATCACATTATGCAATGTGGTCGCCATCGTCTGGATCAACTTCGTCCAAGGAGACCAACTTCACAGCTTCCTGCACGATATGCAGATGTTGGAAGCGATCCTGAAACATGTGAAGCGTAGTGAATCTGGACACAACAGGAATTTCTACATCGAACTTACCGTTGGGCATGTCTTCTATGTCCTCTATGTGGTCTACGACGTGATGAATTGGTGGTATGTCCTCGGTTGGAAGATCAGTAAATTTTCGCTAATGAGGGACTTCCAATGCTATCACATCTTCGTTACCTCGTTGTTGATCCGGAACTATGTGCTGCTCATCAAGTACAAACTGGAGGCACTGAACTACGTCCTGAGGCATCACAACGATTCTGGTGATGGGAGTGCTGTGGCAAGTGCCTCGAGTGCCCAAATTGGGAAGGCGATGCCTGGGGCGCCATGGAATCTGGAGTTCATTGGGGCCATGTACACGAAGATCTCGAATGTGATCAATCAGTTCAATGATATCTTTGGGTGGAATCTGGTGGTGCTGCAAGTGAATGTGATTGCGAATCTGTTGATGCCGTTGAATCTGGCGTTGGTTTATGGTCCTGGTGAGGAGAAGCTTATGGGGAAGACGTTCGATTACAATTTGTTGATCTTGTGCTTCATTTGGTTCATCATGCCCTTGGTGAGTCGACCACTTGACCATTTGGACCACTTTGATCAGTTTGATCACTTTGACCATCTTGACCAATTTGACCACTTTGACCACTTTGATCACTTTGACAACTTTGACCACTTTGACCACTTTGGGTCCTTGATTATTGATGGTTTGTATGATTCCAGGTGAATGTTTTGGCTATTTTATCAGCGTGTGATCGAGCCCAATGTGCTGCATCTGAAATGCCTCTCATTTGTTATAATCTCTTACTGGATACTAATGATAGTGTGCATGTGGAACAACTCAAAAATTTGGCAATTCAAGGGAATATTATGACTCCGCAATTCAGTGCTGCTGGTTTCTTCAATTTGAATTATTCTTTGGTGTTTCCAACGTTGGGTACGCTGATTTCTTATGTTATCGTTTTGGTACAATTTAAATCCTAGATATCCTTGAAAAATATGATTATAGGCAACTCGGTATAACCTGGGACAAGTGTATTTTAAGTTGCCTACAATTGAACACATGATGTAATCAACTGTTTGAATATTTTGTATGATTTGTAAATTTCACCTGATATGGATATATTTTGATATCTAAAAGCATAATTCGGTTCAATTAATGTATCAATTTTGAACCAATATGTCACTCATCATTATCTCTTATACGAATTTATGTTATTTGTTTAATCTAAAGGCATCAATTAGTATTATAACACATTCTAAAAATTGTAATTCCATTAATTCAAACATTGAATACATGTGTTACAAAAAGTGACTAGAAAGACCTTGCAAAAGGAAGGAAATAACAAAAAAAAAAAAATGATAAATGTCTACTTTTAAAAATCATGTAATATTTCATAAGGCATTTTAACCGTTAAATTATTGTACGAAACTAATGTGACAAAATACGACATAGAATATGAAAACATTTAAGATATGCAACAAAAATTTGCGAATAAACATAACCTAACGAGGCACTTACTCCAAAGTATATTCGAGCATGTTATCATCATCAGAGGAAAACTCCCCGTCGAAATCGTCCTCGAAATCGTCTTCAAACTCGTCAAAAACATCGTCTTCATTGTAGAACTCCTCCTCATCGTAACTATCGTAACTTTCAAGGCAGGATGTACAGGAGCAACTCCCTGAGGAACCACCATTATTGCACATTGGGGACAATGGGTTCCCACAGCAGCGGCAGCAGCATTCGCACGTGCTGCTATCGCTTTCGCTATCAGATTGGCAAAAACAGCACTCAAATGGAGATTCATCGTCGGTCTCACTACATGACGACGACGACGATGATGATGATGATGATGACGATCGAGTCAACTGCAAGAGAATACCAGGTAAAACACGACGAACCCTTTGTTGCACCCTTACTAACCTCTCGCCTTTTGCGCCCCTGGGGGCGACCAGCTGGTCGCAATCGATTCGGTGAGGTGGTGCTGCTGGTTCTGCGGCTCGTGCTGGAGGTGACCCTGGAATTGTTGGTGGAGCTACGTCGCCTCGTGACGTCCGAGCTGGGGACCCTCACGTCAGCACCCTCGTCAACGAGGATGGTGATTTCATTGTGGATGTCGGGGCACACGGCGTCGTCCGGGGTTGATGTGGGTACGGGGACGGTCATCGTTGAGGTCGACTTGTTTCTGGTGTTCCTTTGGGGTCTGGATCGTTGGCCCTCATGTGAGTTGGATGAGTGTCGGCGTTTCATTTTGCTTGAGATCACACCACGTTTTTATTTCTCGGTGATTGGGAGCAAGGGAGTCGGGTTGGTTGGATACAAGGAAACACGAGGTGCAGGCGAAAATTGGTAAATTGTGGCGACCAGCGTGTGGTTTCAAGGAGAATTTGGTGAGAACTGAAATTTGTTGTTGCATGTGCATGGATTTTTATATTTGCAGTTTATCATGGATGGTATTGACTATTTTAGCACTATCAGAATTGTAATCTGTGTGCATTTTCAAGGTATTTTTGAAATTAACAATGAGTTTTTATTTTAGGCAACCCAATTTACAACTTCTTTTTAAGACAAGGATTTCTTATTGGAATAATATTCAATGGCAATTGAGGATGTTGTCCTTTCATTTTCAAGGACCAAATTTGCAAATATTTGGAGATATTTCCAAGCCAGGATTTTTGTGAGTAACAATCAAACTTTAATTCTGGCAATCCAACTTACAACTTATATTTTAGGACTTTGATTTCTAATTGGGAGGATATTCATTACCATTCATGAATGTTGGATTCTAGTCGACTATTAAAGTAATTCTGGTGATTAATTACTTTAATAGGGACTAAACTACCAGATAAAAACTTCAAAAGTATCTTATTCAGTTGCAGATATTTCCAATGCAGGTATTTTTGTGAATAATAATTAAACTTGAATTCTAGTAACCCAACTTGCATCT
>JARJDZ010008712.1:0-17556 GCA_030264555.1 Aleochara sp. GC000083 | reverse complement strand
ACAAAAAGTAACACTAATTTGATTTGCGTTTGAAGTTTTTGAATTGCAATTGTTGCAAACTGAATTACATACACATACAAATCTGAATTATTCATATAGTAATCTGAATAACATTTGCTCACTCACTTAATTACAATTTTCTAATCAGAAATCCATTTTATACTTTTTGAATTACTATTGGAAAATGTGTACTTCTTTACAAATCCTTTGTAACTTCTTTTTTGTTACACATTTTTTCATTTCTGACTCAATCCCATTTTGTATTACAATATTATGGAGTTCGTTCTTCAAATTTAGTTTGGAAACATAATTTTTAAATTCTTGTTTTAGAAAATGTTTCTTTTTACAAATATTATATTCAAATTTGGGTTCACAAATATTTTTTTTCTGTTTATATATGTATCGAAAATTAATTCAATATTTCACTTTCCTTTTGTAAATTTAATATTTTTCAATTAGTAATACTGAGTTCCCTCTTAAACCTTTAAACCATTTCAAATTAAAATAAAGTCTACATAACTTAACCATAAATTTAAATAAAAGCTTGAAAACTTCGTTATTTAAAATATTAGTTTACCTTCAACTCTTTAAAACAAGTGCTGAACAAGTTATATTTTATTAATATAAATCATGATTTTCGAGAATGTGATATTTTTTTCAGTACCTACCATGAATTGAAACCAGGTATTACAAATTGCTGCAACACTATCAGCAAATTGTACAAGAAAGAAATATGTGAAGACGCCCTCAATATCATTAGTAAACCTAGAAGATATGAAATTTTAAGTTTTAAAAAGAATTTGCCAAACTGGACTTGAAAACTTTTACCTTAGAATCCCGAGATGATGTTTAACACACTCACTCAAATATTTATTATGCATCTTATCCTGTTGTGGGTCCAATTCGATATTGATATTGCTACACCCATTATTAATTTCTTCATTGGTCAGACCAGCCCATCTTCGAGAATTAACAATCTTATCGCGTAATATCTCAAACTGAGCACTCCCCATGGAGATGATCCCCAAAGAGACCAGATCCAAGGTACAATTGTTGTAACAAGCAACACCAACAGAAATCACCTGATAGATGTGAAATGGCCATCGACCAGCTCCCAAATCGAAGACGGAAAATCGAATTGCAGTGGTCTCATCCGTGAAGAGTGGCTTCAGGAAATACAGGAGTACCAAGTTGATAACGACGAACTGATAAAAGCGCATTATCATCCGCGCATATTTGATAGTCGTTTGCACGTAGATATCACACGATTTCGGATATTTGTTGAACATCGGGTCTTCCAGACGCTCTAAGGCTGTTAAAAAACGACGGCTCTTCAAATCGAAGATGAAGTGCTTGAAGAGATAGGGCACTTCAGACGACATAAATGAGAGCAGTTCTGTCATTGCTTTGTACTCGCCAAACTGAATATTTTTGCAGAGCTCCCAGAAGAGGAAGATCTGAAAAGTGATGTCGATGGACCAACTCAGATAATATCGGCATTTGTAGAAAAATGTGGGTGAACGCACAGGCCAACATCCTGTAATTAGCAAGAGTGACTTTTGCAATTCAATTGCGCCGAAAATGTTGGATAACTTTTCTTGAGGCATGGTACTTAACAAAAGAAATTAATTCAATTTCTCAACGCTCGAGCGTATTTATAAAATTCTGATCAACTTGTTTAATATTAAATTTATAAGATTGCGTGTTGGAAGAAAAAGGTGTATAAAGGTTTTCAATTTAATTCTAGTGGAGGCTACAAATTAATGAAATATTAATTGATTTAATTACATATATTAGTGTGACATCATTTGATTATTAAAATTGAATTATTTTTTTCTTTTGGTTGGACTAACTAAAAAATACCTAAAGATACAATGGATAATGATTTACTATGAAGATTATACACTCAACATACGTTTGATTGCATTTTTGGCAATATTATCAATAATAATTTTCATACAAATGAGAAATTTGTAAGCTTAGCATATTTACAACTATTTCTACATTTCTTTTTGCAATTCTTTAACGTTTAACAGATTTTCATTACAAACAACATTAATCAAATTGGCATGTAATATTGAGTTGCCTATCCTAACGTTATTAAATAATTTATCTCATATTCTTTGATTTTTTTTAATAGGGTGTAGTAAAAAGTATTCCATTATTTTTACACGGAATTGAATACTTTAATTAACGCTGTTAAAATTGTCCGATTTAGAAAAAAAATGCAGTTTGTCAAAAATTGTCAAAAATTGTGATAGTGGATTTTCGCAAGCTTGTTTTGGAGTGATTTTTTAAATTACGAACATTGCAGTTTATTCAAAATAAGCAGGTGTTATAAACTTATTATTCATTGTTATCCTATTTTTTGTAGTCAAAAAATTATATATTCCCCGTTAAGAATTTTATTTGAAATAATCTGTTTAATTGCAATTAAAATTGATCCGGTTACCGCGAAAAAAATATTTTTATTTTGTATTTGTTTTGGACACCAAAAAGTATTTTATATTTTCATTTGTAATAGATTTTTCGAGAAAAAGTATTTTTATTTTATTACTAAATACATTTTTCGAACTATTTTAAAAAGACGCGTTTTTTTTTACCAAAAAAATATTTGCCATGAGCAGGATGAGATGATAATTACTAATCTTCACAGCCAATCACCAATAACTTCAAAAATATTGATTCAAATTGATTTTGTAACGATTGGGTATCGATTCGCGAATGCAAAATCGATTCATTGGTTTTATTTTGTATTAAATTATGAGGCATCGAGCCTCAAATATTTCCATACGGTTTTCTTGCACAATCTTTGGCTAATGGGTAATAAAAACAATGCTTGCCTAATGGTTAGACTCAACAATTTCCATAATTTTATAGATAATTAACTTTCCAGTGCAATGCGCATCTTTTATCAGAAATTTACTAAAAAGCAATCGATGAAATCAAAATTGCACATAAATACAATTCATATTTTCAAACAGCTGGCTTAAATTTTCACCGTTATAGAAAAAAATTGTAAAATTTAACATATGTTCACATTGCGAGTGTCCATCTTTGAGTCAAGCTCTTAAAAAGATGAGTAAACTAATTACAAAATTGTCATAACATTATTTTTGGAAGATATAGATAAGTAAAACCATTTATTTCAAAAACGATGGTCTTTTTTACTACATCAGTTATAAAAAAGGTCATCAATGACAATACTAATAAATTAATTATAATCATTTCTTATAAAATCAACTGCTCGTTCAGCTATTGTAACACAGGGAATATTTGTATTACAGGAAACAATAGTTGGCATAATACTCGAGTCAACAACTCGCAGACCATCAACACCATGCACTTTTAAATCGGAGTTAACAACCGCAGTTACATCACCCACGGGTCCCATCTTATTCGTTCCAACAGGATGATAAATCGTCGTGGCAAAATTGCGTATATTACACTCCCAATATTCTCTGGTATTGAACTCGAAATGTCTACAATTCGGTATCTCAAAATCAGCTAATTCTGAACCTCGGAACGCTTCCGTTCGCAAAAGACGATTCTGATACTGGATCGCTTCTATGAAAACCTCCATGTCATCCTTATCATCCAAATACCCTGGATAAATTAGAGGTTTGGCGTATGGATCCGTCCCAGATAATAATATCCTTCCTCGAGATTTCGGATTGAGAAGAGCTGTAAGAAACGAAAGCATCGACGCATTCTTATTGAGATCAGTTAAACTCTGCGCTGAAACCTCATTGAAGCCCAATTTGGTCAAGTACAACGGAAGCGTAAGATCATCATGGGTCAAAATTGTAACATGCATGATCTGCACATTGGGATAAGGTGCATCATTCCTGGTATTGATCCATCCAACAACTTCACCGATATCGATATTTACCAATGGTCCTTCATGACCTCCACTTTCACAATATTTGTGTACCGCATCGGAAGCATTTAAAATTAGAGAAACATTCGGGAAACGGATGAAATATGACGGAATGAATAAATGGTCTTGTAGGTTCTCTCCCACAGGAAGATCTCTAATAAGCGGAATGTTCAACGTTTCCAAGTGATTCTTGGGTCCAACTCCAGAGAGCATCAACAGTTTTGGAGAATTGATTGCTCCAGCCGACACAATCACTTCCTTTCTTGCATATATCCTTTTAATTTTACCATTTGTAAGAACACCACGAGCCCGATACTTATAGTTCATCCAATCATCAAAATCCGAAGAACTTGATGAACTGCTCGAACTACTACTACTGCTGGTACTTTTGAAATTGAAAGTTCTAACTTTTGAGAAGAGAATTTTCGTCACAGTAGTGTTGGTCATAATGCACAAATTTCTACGTTCACGTGCAGGTACAATGTATCCTTTTGGGACATTAAACCGATGATTATCAAAGATCGTCAAATTGACATCTTCATATCCGAGAAATCCAGGCTGATTGAAACCAATTCCTAGTTCCCTTGCACCTCGCACGATTACATCTCGCAAAGGATCAACCGTTTCGTAATGGCTGGTTTTAAGGGTTGTTAATGTACGATGAAAGTAGGTTTGCATTGTATCCCAGTCCCAACCGGGATTTCCCTGCTCAGCCCAACGATTATAATCACGTGGATTGCCTTTAATCGCAAGCATTGCATTAATCGAGCTGCCACCACCGAGGGCCTTGCCTTGGGCCCATCTGCACTCGCCGTTTTCAAGCCCCAAACAGTGATTTCCGGGTTGGGTTCGAAACTGCCAATCTTCCCGAGTGCCCTGCATGAGAAAATAGGTGGCTGGGACCTGTAACATGATGGAAATCAATCAATGTATCAACTGAAAGCATCAGTTACAAGCACATTCTTACTTCAGTTAGATTTGAAGGTACGTCGCCAGCTTCGATGAGAAGTATATTCCAATTTGGGTTCTCGCTGAGACGTCCCGCAAGAGTAGATCCGGCAGAACCACCTCCGATGATGATGAAATCGTAGGCCACACCATGTCGGCCCGCTTCACATGCAGTTTGGTAGTTTTCTCGCGGATATAAAGGGCACTGACTAAGATAAGTTGCAATTAACGATAAGAAAACTGTCGCGGACGACATTTCTGCTCTTTTACATGGAATAATTGTTCATATAGCTAGTGATTACTGGCTTTTTATTAGGTGCCTTATGCTGATATTTACACAATTGAGTTATCTTGATCTTAAACTGCTCATCTTGTATTTGAATGGTGCATTGTTTATGCTTAAGCAATTGAACTTAAAAATAACATTGTAATATGCATGTGTGTAATTTCGCAAGTTGCTTTGCTTGCGCATTGTTTCTACGCTTCATAGTAAGTTTAGCGAAAGTTAGTGGTAAACTCATATTTATATAGAATGTGCAATAGCAAATAAAACTTGAATCATGTAATTATTAACAAGTTGAAAGTAAAACAATAATACAACGAGTCTACGCTACTGAGGAATTATTCCACAAAGGTATTTAGAACTTTTGATTAATTATATACGATGAAATTGAAGTCAAATACTATTTTGGGATATCCGTACGCATTAGAATAAAAGATAATAAATAAATTCAAAAAACTAAATTTTTGTATTTTAAAAAAGTCACTAGAGTCATCTAGGGGGCAATAATTCCTATAAAGTAACTCATACCATTTTTCACTAGAGGTCGATAGCAGTATAATTGCGGAATTTCCCTAAAAATTGTAAAATGTGCTAAATATCTCTAAATTAATTTTAAAGATTTTAGCAAAATAACTATTAAATCAAAAATCGCTAATACATAGGAAGAAGAAACATAAAAAACGTATCAAATTTTCTTTCCAAAAAGGTGACCTTCTATCGCTGTCAAATGTTTACGGAGGTCAAATGTTTGTGGTTTTCATTTATTACTCTAATTTATATTAAAAGTGAATTAGATTAAATGTTCGAATTGCTGATATCGTGTATAAATAGAATATTGAAAGATATTATGAATGATTACGAGTGATATGAGAGATTAGAAGAAGTCAAAAGGCCGAATCTAAGCTCGGTTTGGTTCGGTTGATTTTGTGGTTCTTCCCCGAATTGCGTACATTGCATAAACCGCATGAACGGCAGATGATGTCTCTGATGAACGGCATACACGGCATACGCCCCATATGTTACGGATATATCTTGCAGAAAACAATGTAAATAAAGAAATGTACGTGAATATCTGAGATAGTTTTTAGTGTATCACACTTCGTCACTTGTGCCTTGTTTGTGCCTTCTTATTGGAATAATTATGGAATCATACTGGACCAAAAATGTTGCTGCGTTGATGGACGTTGGCATACATTTTGAGGATTCACTGCAAGAATCGATATGCTATTCAAAAGATTATGTAAGTATATTGCTTTTTGCTTTGCTTTTAACTGTGTTGTAACAATTTGGGAAAAATTTTAGGATAAAATATTATTGATTTATATTCAAAATAAATTGAATGCATCTGATTGCTTTATGGATATATTGTTAAACAATGATATAAACTATCTATTCAAGAATGATTTTGTCATTTATGCATCAGATATAGCAGATACTGAATGCCTTAGCAACCTTGGTAACTTAATTGATACATCGACTGTTAAGCCTAACACTATTTACACCATAACTTTCAACAAAGAAAATGATAATAAATCTGGCAAAGTATCTGTTATTAACTGCAATGATACACAAAAAGAGGAGATTTTATATGAACTATACATGATACATGAAAAGTTTGTACATGCTATAAGAGCTGAAAATGGTAATTATCCTTGCTGCTAGCCAATTTGTATTTAACTTAATGTTTTACTTCAGATCGCATTGTTGATAATTGTGGAAAATTGTCAATGGATGAACTATGTTGGTTGAACTCAATAGTCTCTGAAAAATATTTACCAATAAAACAAGCAATTAATGAATCAATAAATCAAGCATCACCACATTTGGTAAGTATATTATTGCTTATAACTGTTGATATATGATTCTATTATCAATTATTTTTTAGCGTAAAGTTTTAATGCTTTACATGAGCCATGATACAAGTGAACTAACTATATTCTTAAATACCTATTTTGATTCATGCTTCAATAGAAAATATGATAAACTGTGTGTGCCAATTGTTTGGAACATTACAAATCCATTTTTCCACAAGTATTTGCAAAATGCTTGTGATTACTACTTCAATCATGATATCCTGAAGGAAACTATAACTGGCAGTGATGGAGGACTGTTTTTCTTTGTTTCAGATGAAATTTCATCAGTACCAAAGATCTTTTTTGCAGTCACCTCAAACACTCATAGTATGGAGAGCTTACATGAAACTTTGGATGCTTTTTTCCAGGACTTTATATGTTATAATCGAATAACAGGTAATAAGTGATTGTTAATTATTCCTGGAGTTTAGAAAGATTTATACCCCAATTTATGCTTTCAGTTATTTCTGAACTCTCTGCAATCAATGCATTCAAAAAGAATTTGAGTGGCATGGAAAAATATGCCTTGAACTATTTTGAAACTGGGAGCTTACATGAAATAACCGAGATGTGCCTACAAATTCCGGTATGTATAATATACAATCCTCGCACCTTATACAATAAATAAATTGGATGGTTTTCAGCGAAAAATGCTACTTCTACATTTTGGAACGTCATGTGATTATCTTCGAAGATGTCTTTTTAACAATGGGAAGCTTATAATTTCTAACAAAGTTTCTTTAATTGCGTGGAATATTACGGAGAATGCTATCAAACCCCATTTGCTCCAGGCTTTAAGATGTACGTTTAATATCAAAAAATTGGAAGAGATATTAAGTGCGAATAAGTCAGCATTATTTATTTTCGTTCCAATGGGCCGCACATTAATTCTGCATTCCGCACTTGATAGCAGTGCTACTCAAAAGTCTTTTTTAAAAGCGTACAATGCGGCCAATGAGTTTTTCTTACTCGAATCTGCATTGGGTGATGATTTGGAGAATATCACTGGGTATGTACAAAAATCATTAATGGCATGTATTGGTAGGCATGCATGAATTCCTTACATTCTAGGCCCGCCGACTATCAGCAGATTATGTGTGATCAAATGAGTAATCGAGATTTTGACTGCTTTAAGCTAAATGAAAACGAAGGCGAGCATTTAGAGAGAAAAATTCAATTTGCGTTTTTTGGGCCTCCAACTGACGAAACGAATCACTACAAAAACGAACAATTGAAGCAAGCAAAACAAATGTATGATAAGATTCGAGAAGTAGCATCAAGTATGTGATTGATTATTAGGCATATGCATGATTTAAAACCGCTTTATTTAAGGGCACGGGGAAAATAAAGACTTGTTATACATTCGCTTTATGCGGGTGTGTACGACACCATTACCACAGGATAAGAAAAAACGGCAAACAGAAAACAAGGACTACGATCCCCGCTTGGATTTTTGCTTTTTGCCTATGTTTGGAATACGAAAATGTTTCGATTGCCCCGCGTCTAATTCAGCTTGCCAACTATTCATTGATCATATTGGACGTGTGTATCAAAGCTGGGATGATTTTCTTGAGAACAATAAGTATCCGAAATGCATGATAATCGCCCCAAGAAACGGCAGGTACTCGTGCGATTATCGTGGCGCAGTTGAGTTGGTTGTGTGCCCATCACCAGCATGCGGAATCGGGCAAGCGGTTCTGAAAGGATTTGATATAGGCTTGAGTGTTGTTGGAGGCATAGCTGGCATTGTAGGTGTTGGAGCTGCATTTGTATCCGTTCCAGTCCTGCCCGTTATTGCAATGGGTGCAGGCATTGGAGTTGGAGTTTACGGTATTGTGCGAAGTAGTATAACGCTAGCCCAGCGCCACAAATATGAAGAATCCTTAAGCCTGAAAGAATCCGAGGCTCGTGCAGCCTACTTCACAATCGTTGCTGGCTCCTTGGGCTTTACGAGTGCAGGTGCAAACTTCGCTCTGGCATATATGGCGAAAAATGGAGCAACAATTTCCCAGGTAAACTCAATCTATTTGTTCGTATAAATAATGCAGTCAAAAACTTTTTTCAGACTACCAAGCTTATTGTGAATGGAATTACAATCGCCAATATAACCGCCAACGGTGCTTCGATTGGAAATTCTGCCTTTGATGTATTCACGCAGTGGTCCGATGATGGCACAACGAATACTTTGGCTGTTTTACAACTCACTTCGTCAATCTTGTTCTTCGGCCATGCAGTATACACGGCCCAATCTGCGACCACAATCATAAGGAATTCGCAGTCGTCCACAATAAGCAATATTCTCGATTCCTTATCGAGCAATAGACAGCGCAAAACTTTCTTGCGTTTGCTAAAATCCACGGCAAACAATATGGGCAATATTGAGGCTGGCAATGCACAAGTTATTTCTTATGTTAAAAAAGTAGATAACTTGCCTGAAGTTGTTCGTGTTTTGACGCGAGATACGAAATTAATGAGCCGAAATGGTATTAAATATTCCGTTGATAACGGTAGTATTGTCTTCAATGATGTCAGAATCGATATCTCTGAGTTCGGAAACATGTCCAAAGCACAACGATGGAATACATTATCAACGATACCGGAACCAACAAATTCGTCAAATTTCACCAATGTTTCGAAGAGTGATGTTGCCTCTAATATGAATTACATGAAAGTGGCCTTATCTTTTATTGATGGTGTGAAATTTGTTACTGCGGTTGCGTCCCTTTCCGATGGCAAAGCAAGAATTCTTGAATATTTATTGCAACCATTTTCGCAATATGTTCAACGAGAGCTGCTTCTAATTGCAACCAAACTGCTAGCAAAAATTGGAGTGGAAACTGATCTTGGAGTTTCACTTGCAAACATATTTGGCGTTGGCCAAGTACCAATCGTAGTCTGCAGAATAATAATAGATTTTTATAAGAGTGATGCTGCAAACGTATTTAAACCAGATGGCAGATGGAAACGGGCAATGGATGTTGCCATCGATGCATTGGAACGATTGATTATTATCAGCACATTTTCGATTCCAATGTTACTGAATGAGTTAATAAGGTATTGCTCCAAATGGGTTCTAGACTTGCTTATAGACCGAGAAATGGATCATTTAAATGTTAACCCGAAAAGAACTAGAAAAAAGCTCAAATGCACTCAGTGTAATGGTAGTTATTATACTTCTGCCTAATTTTATCTTTTTGTATATTTATATTCTAGTTGAGGTTTTTGATTTTATGATGTTTTTGATAAAATATTTTAGTATACATGTTAAGCACACTAGTTCATACGAAAGATGTCAACTTTTAAAGAAACCCATAATATTAAGATTAGATTAACATAGCACAAACTCATAAGAACGCAACAAATAAGTCTGCCAATTGCATACAATCAAATGTGACAAGATATGTAATTAGAAAGAATGGGGAATCAATTTGAATCCTTGATACGTTGCAAGCAATGTATGTCACTGGTTTAAAGCAGTTTGATAATACTATTACAGCCTTAAAATGTCTTAATAATATCAGAGAAAAGAATTCTTCTTTATTCATATTATTAATATTACGAGTATTCTTATTACCCAATTAAATGACGTATGCTTTATATGCTTACTTATAAATCATTGTTGACTTAGGGGAAATAATTGAAAATAATTTTATATTATAGTTTGTTTACTTTGTTGCATATTATATAAAATTGCGCCCAAATAGATCTACTACAAATTGTAGAGCAAATCAGGCACAAATTCATTGAATTAACATTTCTTCAAACAATGTCTACGTCATTCGTAGTTTTTTTGCACATGTTTCGACGTTAAAATTCCCATCATTCATATCCAAATCAGGGCCAATAGAGCTAAGTAATGGATGTTTACTATACTTGCCAAATAAAGTTGTTAGAAGCGCAACACCGTAGCCAGTAGCTCTTTCGCCCTATGAGAGTACAAATAAACGTTAGAAAAAATGTATTAAGTATAAGATTTGTTATACGTACAGAATGAACCGGTGCTGCCATATCCACGTGCATCCATACCCCTGGAAAATCGAAGCCAAGATGCGACGCAATGAAGAGGCCTGCACAACTTGCTTGGCAGTTACTCCTATCCGCGACTGAATTCTTCATATCGGCTATAGCTGAAGAGAACTCGCTAAAATGCAATTCGGGACTGTACGGAATCGGGAAAGCCAAATCGCCTGAAACGCGCCCAGCAGCGACGACGTTCTCCTCCCATTCCTCGTTGTTCGTCAGGACGGCAGCGTGGTACTTCCCGGTGGCGACCGCCTGGGCGCCGGTCAACGTCGCCATATCCAAGATGATGTCGGCCTTCAGGTCGCGCTTGGCGTACACCACGCCATCGGAGAGCACCAAGCGGCCTTCGGCGTCGGTGTTGTTAATTTCGACGGTGCGCCCAGAGTACAAGGTGTGTATGTCATCGGGTCTGGTGGCGTTCGGACCCACGGAATTCTCGGCGAGGCAGAATACAGCGTGCAGATTCTGCGTGAAGCAGCTCTTAACGGCGGCATAGAACGCTCCGAGAATACCAGCCGCTCCGCCGCAGTCGCGCTTCATGCCCGGCATAGCGGTCTTGCCCTTGATGCTCAATCCGCCCGTATCGTATACGATGCCTTTGCCCACCCAGGCGACAGTTTTGTGTGCACCCGGTGGCATGTAGCTTAAGACGGCCAATGCTGGAGGAGAAGTGGCTGCTTTCCCCACGCCGAAAATGCCGCCCATTCCTTTCGTTTGCAGCTCCTCGCCGCGAATAATTAGCGGTTTGATTTCCAAGGCATCAGCAATCTTCTTGATTTCGTTCAGAAATCCGTCCACGTTCATTTCGTTGCATGGTGTATCAACAATGCAGGCAGCTGTGCGTATGCCGATGGCAGCAGCGTCCAGTGCTTCAATGTCTCCCTGAGTTATTTCGGCCTTGCAGTCTTTTCCGTCCTCTATTGAAGAATTTATTACACTAAATAGTTGCAAAGTTCGAATTTTGGAGCTACAGAGTAATAAAGTTGCGCAACTTTCAAATGAAAAGTATTGGTTCTGTGAATTTTGAAATTCGTCGGTTCTGGACCAACGGTGAATTAGTCTAGAACAATCTGTACACCTTTATTACTCTGTAGCCGGAAAATTTGATGTATACTGCATAATTGTTAAACAAATGGTAAAACTTTAAATCGAATATCACGGCGTGAGTTATTTATCTGACCGCAACTTATAATCTAGTACTGACATACAATATTCTACAAGTGGGAGAAACGAATACCTTTTATTTTACAAGAGAGACAAAGAAGGACTCTCAAAATAGAGGTTCTGGTTTCTAAGGTTTCAAATATTTACGTTTTGACAAACGTAATGTACCAGCTCAACGACATTCTGACGATTTACTTTGATATTTGTTATGTCATATCAGAAATTTTGCAATTTTGAATTTTGTTGCTTCTTGAACCATTGCACCAATTCTTCTACGGTAAGATAAAACGTCGTATATCACACATGTGCGAAATGCCTTTATAAACTCCTGCAATTTGTGAATCATTCATAATTTTGCATTTCTCCCCTTTACAAAAAAATCTACTATTGTTTCACAAATAGAATTACCCTTTGAGAATATTAAACATAAAATTAAAGTTTTACCATTTCCACTATTATTCAATAAGGGTCATCAAGTTAGAAAACATATCTAAAAAACAAATATCTATGCTTACTGATGAAAATTGAAGATCCCAATGTTATTTAATATTCCAACATCATTGGAGTTCTTTTTTTACTTGTCAATTCAATGATTTTCTACTTTATGAGGACCTGTTAATAATAAACTTTCAAGATACTTACGACTTGGGACTATGATAAATTCAACTGATACATTAGTCAATGTATTGTTAGCACAAGAAGTTTTTCGTGAGTAGGTTGGAAAAGCACGAGCAACGGCACAGCCGCTTGCATACAAATCTTTTCTTTCACAAACAACCTGAAATTGAGAAAAGAAAATATTTTAATTCTGATCTGAATTTAGCATATTAAGTTGGTTATGAACCCTTATTTAATGAGCCCAAAGTGTAGGTGAATATGATTCACTCTCCATTAAGGGTACACTAAATATTGGATAAGAAAAAAGTAGCACATTAAGAAAACTTACAACAATTGACTCATCAACACCAACAATAAAGTTCTGCACCAGTCTTGTAAGTGTATGAGCCCTTGATGGGGTATTGTGCCTGCTACATTTAATTGGTAGGGCAGCAATTGTTGCGAGATTTAAATACAATGAGCAGCTATCACTTGGTGATGGATGTAGACTGGAAACTGCATTTCTAAAATACTGGCAACAAAATTTGAGATGATTTAACAATTTAAACAAGTAATTCACATATCAACTCACTTCTTCAGTAACTCTAGGTTCCAATTTGGCTTTTACATCATCAAACTTCAACTGATTGAGATGTTTTACCTGCCCAATGATCAAAACCGGCGTATCGTGCGGATCAGTACGTGTCAACTTTGCACGAAACGTTAATTTCGTATTTGTCGACATTTTTTTACTAACTGAAACAAAGAAACAATTGAATGTAGATTCTTTGTGTATCAACATTTAGATTTGGTCTATATACATACATTTGCCACAAAAGTTCATCTTTTTATGGTTTTAATAAATGAGTACCTAAGTATCAATGGTTCTGATTATTTATAGCATTGATATTTATATCTGGGCAGTCCTCTTGCCTCTTGATGAAAGACCTTTTATAAGTAACACTCAAAATACCCTTAAAACTAAATGCAAGCTGGTTCACATGCCCCAAATAAAATTTTCCAACGCTGATAAAGATAATGCTGATAACAGTATCATGTATTACGAGATTCACTAAATACGCCCACTACAAATAGTGCAAAACGCACTTATCGCGTTAACATAACCTGTACAGCACAAAACAAATATAAATCTTGAGCGTAAGGTACTTATAAGTATGATTCAAATTATTAAATAAAACCCATAAAACCCTCGGAAAGTGGTAAATCGAAAAAATGGGTGGCTTCATTTCTATACATATAAAAAAGGTTGCATAGCATTACTTACCTAAATGAATAAGCAATGATTTTCAATAAATCAATGTGCTCATAATAGACACAATGCGCACTTGTAACTAACTATTATAATTTTTGAGTCGAAAATAGAAGAAATATCCAAACAATTAAACGAATATGATTATTTAAAATCAGAAAATACCGAAACAAGGCGCTAGCCGCACGACATTACCAAGCCAGCAAAGTGCTGTAAGCCACAAACATGGATGAGTTGCTTACAACCTTCCAATCACAGAATCAGAAATTTGTTAAATGATCCACGCCATACAACACCAGCAAGGCATGAATAAATTACACTGTCAAGGGTAATTTGAATTTATGAATTAGTTAGCATTGAAAAGTGTGCATTAATCAACCATCAACGTAATTAATTACCTTTATAAACATGCAATTTTCGCAAGAAATAATTAATCTGGCCAATGTGCCAACCACTCCGCAGCATCGTATAACATGTTTGCATAGTTTTAGCTCTGTGGTTTTAGTAATAACGAATTAATTAGCTGTATTGATATGCAAATTTGATAAAAACATTTCAATTCAATTATAAGTACACTACATTTTTCCCTACATTTATAATGTTCCTACCGACCGCTTGATGTCGCTTAAGATTTGTGAATTTTCATTTCATTTTTATTCGATTCTAAATCACCAACTTTGTAAAATTTATATCGATAAATAATTCATTTAAATTTCTAACCAACATACATATACAGAATATTGCTTGAAACAGAATTTTGAACATTTCATTCAGTGACTTTTCTCGTTTGCTCTTCTCGTCGTCGATTGTCATAATTTTGGCAACAGCGCATAGCTGCTTATTTAGGTAGATGCAAAATGGCTGCCTCGAGATACATAAATTGTTTAATTATATTTTTAACAATAACAATATGTTCAGGTGAGTGTTAAAAATACGGTAATAATATTACAAATAACACATTGAAGGTTTCATAAATTATGGAAAAGATTTTACGAAGTCTTGTTAATGCTTTATAATGTATATCATCCACAACATAAACAACCTTTGATGTTTATGTTTATTTTTATGTTTCTATTTGTAGGCGAAGTTGCAAATCATATAACTTTACAAGAGGATCTTGATGACGATGATACCAACAATGATAACGATCCTGGAGAGCCGCCACCGCTAACACATGATTTTAAACATCATTATGATTCTCGCAATCATAATCACTTGTTGGGTGCTCAAGCATCTGTAAATGCAAGAATCAAATGTTATACCTGTGAGCCACCACATTGTACAAATGAAACAACGTGTTATAATGCCGTTAAATGCTGGAAGTCGCGCATTCGTGAAAGCAATGGAGTTGAGAAAGTGCAGAGAGGTTGTACCACTGAATCAGAGCAGGCACCATTTTATTGCCACTCTCCAACATTTGATGGACCTCAAAAACGTGATTCGCCTGTGCATGTTAACATTGAGTGCTGTGCTGAGGATTTGTGTAATAGTGGGCCATTTCCACCTATCCATGTTGATATTGTTCCATATTCAGACTCACTGAGTTATGCACTCAAGTTAACTGGTGCTGTGTTGGTGCCGGTGTTAACAATTGGTATACTGGGGGCAATTATATTGTACTTCATGAGAAAGGTACACAGGCATAGACTTTGCAATCAGAGCAAGCATGATCCTGATACTTACTATGCAAGTGATGACCTCTTGAGGGCAACTGCTGCTGGGGACACTACTTTGAGAGAGTATTTGGAGCATTCTATGACTTCAGGCAGTGGCTCAGGTCTTCCATTGCTTATACAGAGAACATTAGCCAAGCAGATTTCACTTGTTGAGTGCATTGGAAAAGGGCGATATGGTGAGGTCTGGAGGGGAATCTGCCATGGAGAGAATGTAGCAGTGAAAATCTTCTTTTCCCGAGATGAGGCCAGCTGGAATAGGGAAACTGAAATATACAGTACAATTCTTCTGAGGCATGACAATATCTTGGGGTATATAGGATCAGATATGACCTCTAGAAACTCATGTACACAATTATGGTTGGTCACACACTATCATCCATTGGGCAGTTTGTATGATCATCTTAACCAGACTACATTAACTCATCAGCAAATGCTCTTAATTTGCATATCTATTGCAAATGGATTAGTTCATTTACATACTGAAATATTTGGAACTAAGGTGAATTCCATCAGAAATATTTATTACTCCACATACTTATACACATTAATTCTGCTTACAGGGTAAACCTGCAATTGCTCATCGAGATATAAAAAGTAAAAACATATTAGTTAAGAAAAATGGAACATGTGTTATTGCTGATTTTGGATTAGCTGTTACACACACACAGCAAAGTGATTTATTGGATATCGGCACCAATCCTAAAGTTGGCACGAAACGATATATGAGTCCGGAAGTCCTAAATGAAACGTAAGTTAAATAATATAATAATTTATATATTTAATAATAATTTAACTTATGAAGAAGAAGAAAGGTAAATGGTTAGTTCTATTCTAGTACTTCCTTGTCAAATAAGTACACCAGTAGCTTTACTGTAGTTTTCGGTAGGCTTTAATTATAGCTTACGAATTAGCAATATTAAAAATACAAAAATTAAACAAAGTAGGTAAATGTCAACTGAATTCTCAATGAATTCAATTCCGATCTCGTAAACGTGCAGTAACTTGAACGTAACTTTTTAACTATCAATTCAACATAATTAGAAAAATGTTTAGAAAATAATGCTCATTACAATGCATGATGACAGTATTTTCTATTCATAATGAATTGCATTTTAAATTGTCTTAAGCTTATTTTTCACAAAATTAACACAAAATAAGTAAGCAAAATAATGCCTAATTATAACCAGGTGAAAAATGCAACAGCAAATTTCAAATTATATTTCGCACACGTGTAATATAATACGGTTTCTTTTGTTCATTTTGGTCACTAGTGGAATGAGAGGTATTTCTCTCACTTATGAAATAAAGGCTTTGCTAGTACTACTACTAAAGAACCATAACAAATTACTTTTAAGGTTGTGAATAATTTAATTTTAGTCAATAATAACATATGCTGCGATAAGATCAAAATATCAGTTGAACTTTAATTTGTCAATATTTTTGATTGAACAACTAATCTGCAACACACTTTAATTTCAAAATTCTGCACAAGCTTAATTCTACTAGATTCAATATTAACTTGTACATTGTTAAAGGATGATAGTTGACGGAAGGAAAGGAGGAAAGGAAAGGATTTCTGAACAAATGCATAACGGTTTTACATTTCTTCTGAAGTGCACTTTCTAATGTTCCCTGCATAGAACACAGCTATATTCTATACCAAAAATACGTCTAATTGAAATGAAATTAAAAAATTGAATGCTTGAATGAAATGTTTAATTTTAGGATACGAATGGACTACATCGACTCCTTCCGACGTGCCGATATTTATGCGCTTGCATTAGTTTTTTGGGAGATTGCACGCCGAACAATAAGCAACGGCATTGCCGAAGAGTACAAACCGCCGTTCTTCGACGTTGTCC